>OX442354.1:18255694-18293194 GCA_949357725.1 Hyperoplus immaculatus | reverse complement strand
ATAATCCAGTTTTAAAATACATTAACATGATACTTGTAGTGGCCATTTTCCTTTACTTTTGACACTTGAGATATATTTGCTGATAAACTTTAAGATTTTAAATGCAAAACTTGTTTTAGTAAGGAAGTATTTCAAAAGGTGGTTGCCCTGTTCAAATACTGCATATAGTTCCTCTTGTGTACGCTAATGATGACCATTAACCCACTCAACCAATCATATGATGACAGGCCTGTCTAACACATATCACTTTCCCTTAGAGTCTGGAACAAATAACAACTTTACAATGAATGAATGAAATCTCTCTTCAAGGGCTTCATGTTCCCCCTTTGCCTTATACTGAACCAGAATGTGTTTGCTTGCTTATCTGCAAGCAATGCAACAAAAGGGAACCTTCAAATGAAAGTGAAGTTAAATGTCTAAATTATAAAGTGGCCCACCTGGTTGCAGGTAAGTGTAAACACACACACACACACACACACACACACACACACACACACACACACACACACACACACACACACACAATGCAGATAGGAGCTGTCAGTGAACAATATAAGCAGGGCTGAGGCCCAGCCATCACTGCAACTGCAGGGGGATGCAGACACAATACTGATAGTGGATGACCTGATAAAAGAGAGAGAGAGAGAGTGAGAGAACGAAGACCTCCTACCAACAAGGCCACACAGGATCGCTAGATGTTTCTATTTCATCTGACCCCTCGTCGGCTTCCGTTTGTGTTTGTTCATTTGTTTGTCTGGGTGGAGCAACGCATCTCAATGCCAGTGATAGCAGTGCACTGGCACACAGCTCTCTGCTAGAACATTCATTTATTTGACATACTGGCCACACATATTGTTCAGTCCACTGGCATCAGTGAATAAGGCTGAAATGGGAGTACACAGTGACTTGTCTTCAACTCGTCCTCCAACCTTTTTCTTTCTTGTCTTTTCTGACTCCTATACTCTGGACAGGTCCCTTCTCTCAGGTTTACAAAGCCACGCTGATGAGACTGACTGGCCCGGGCTCTTAGGGCCAGTAATAATCTCTCTTTAGGAGGCTGAGAGGGTGAAGTGAGCCATAAGAACCCTTTCTGTCAGCTTTAACCGGCCGGCAGAAAGAAATAGTCATAATTATAGTACTCTCTCTGGCTGGATTTAAATTAAGCTTCCTGGCTGGGCCCCTATAGACACACACTCTCTTGCTCACACACACACACACACACATGCACTTCAATAAAGAGGCACTAATCAATCAGGGGTTCCCTTTGCCACGGCTTCATTGGAGCCCCTGTCTGAAAAGGACTGACAGCCCTCAACCTCCCAGCATTGTGCGAGGCGACTGATTAGGCTTCTGACTGGCTACCTCAGCCACCAGCTAGAAAAGCATGAAGGTTAAAGGGTCTCCGTTTGAAATGGACAAGCGCTGAAAAGTTCTGGACACCTGCTTTCTAAAGTGATGCTTGTCTCTGCAGCTCTGTCCTCCTTTTTTTGTCTGTTCGCAATTTGAGGGCAACACAGCGGAGAGGGAGAGAGTTGTTTGAGAGAGTAAAAAAAGGGGTAAAATAGGGTACTTTGTACATGTGCGCATGAGTGTGTGTGTGTGTGTGTGTATGTGTGTGTGTGTGTGTGTGTGTGTGTGTGTGTGTGGGTGGGTGTGTGTGTGTGTGTATGTGTGTGTGTGTGTGCTGAAAAAAAGTCAAAAGGGGTGGGTAGGGTACTGTGTGTGTGTGTGTGTGTGTGTGTGTGTGTGTGTGTGTGTGTGTGTGTGTGTGTGTGTGTGTGTGTGTGTGTGTGTGTGTGTGTGTGTGTGTATGTGTGTGGCTTAAGTTTTGAAGGGGGAGCTTGGCTTTGGGCCCAAGGCTGGAACAAAGAGGGGACACTCTTTACATGCATAGCCAGACAGAGTATACTGGCCAGCAGCGCTGCCAGCAAATACAGGCCACAAAAACAGACTTAGAGAGAACGGAAGAAGGAAAAATAAAAAAACACACACACACACACACACACACACACACACACAACAATACAGGGCTATCAGACCAACCCAACCATCAGCTTGCTCCCTCCATATAACTTTTCGTCCTTCACGTTTGGTTAAAATGAGAAATATATTGGGTGGCATACTCATAGGGCGTTATATGGCACAATATGTTCAGATTTTTATTGTGTTTGCACTGAATATGAAGCTGTGTGGCCATAGGTAAATGGAAGCTATCCCTTTGCAAACAGGCAGGGGATGAACAAATACAGGCAATTAGCTCAGCACGGCAACAGAGAGACAGGTGGACTGAGAGAAGAGGAGAAGAAAAGATAGAGGTCTATTCTATAATGAGTTGTGTGCATGCTCTGTCTACTAGATAAAACACAACTCCTATGTAACCGTCGCCACAAAATTGTATCTCTAGCATACAAATGAACTATTTCCTCTGTACTGCCATGACACTTCAGATGAATGGTTGCTAAAGACCAGCTTTTTTCCATCACTGTTATTTTTTGAAGAAAGAGGTGTAGTGGATTCCCTTTCTTTCAGCCCCCCCCCCTCTCTTTTTTCACTGAAATCAGCTTAAAGCTCTGCAACCATTTCGCCCTCTAAGAAGGAGACCCACTCCATCAATGAGGGACAAAGGTATATTCTGAAAAAAAAAAGTGTGAGGGCGTTACGCCACCCTGCCGTCACCAGGTTCCCCTTTCCATACAGCCTCTGCCGGTGACTGGTAAATGCCACTTTCAATCTCTCCCTTTTCTCTCCTCCTTTCCTTTTCATTCCTCCTATTCCTTGTCCTCAATGGGTGTGTTAAGCATTGTGCATTCTGATGGGGGCGGTGAGTCAGTCAGGATCATTAAAAACAGGCCAAGCCTTTGGCCAGATCAAAATAATTAACTGGAAAGGTCACAAGCTAATGAAATGAAATGGGGGGCTGAAAGGAGCCCCTAAATGGTGCTCACTAATCCTCCCTTTACCTTGTTTTAGGGAGGGGGGCGCTGCTCTATAGACCTGATAATAAGTTGTGGGGAGCAAGGGGGACCTGTGAGACTATGGATTTGTGTGTGTGCTTTTGTGTGTGTGTGTGTGTGTGTGTGTGTGTGTGTGTGTGTGTGTGTGTGTGTGTGTGTGTGTGTGTGTGTGTGTGTGTGTGTGTAAGAGAGAGACATAACTGCAAATAATATCTCATTTGATCAGAAAAGCTTTATTTTTCTAAAGGCAGTTGTTAGGGAGGTGTGATCCTTTCGGTTTCTTTACTTTAATGCAAATTAGGTTGACGTAATCATGCGTCAATAACGAGTGGAGTGCACCGTTTAGAGATATCAACATTTGGTCCTGCATTCAACTATTTTACTTAAATAAAAGTAAAATACTGTCAAATAATCTAAATACAGTTACTCATTATGCAGATAGAATGGCTATACTATGTTATTGTGATTTCTGCAGCATTAAAGCAGCATTATGAAAACTGCCTTCACTTGATTTCTTTTTGTATCCTTATCCTGCATGTGCTCTCATGTTTCCTCTCAGTGTGTCCTTACACACAAACCTTTCATGATCAGAAGCAACTTTTCAAAAAGCTTTGATATCATAAAGAAGGCACTTGTATTGTGCCACGCACACAAGGCATATAAAAGAAAAATAACTAAGAGAGCTACTGTCTGTCTGAGTCTGACAATAGAAGAATCAAGCATGTGATCCCAAAACTGAGGGCAATGCCTGTCAGAGACTGGTGAGGCCATGGTGTGTCACTGTGAACAGGTTCTCCAAGGGGCAGGCCTCAACCTGCTGAGGACCCTAGGACATGACTGTGTGTGTGTGTGTGTGTGTGTGTGTGTGTGTGTGTGTGTGTGTGTGTGTGTGTGTGTGTGTGTGTGTGTGTGTGTGTGCGTGCGTGTGTGCGTGCGTGCGTGTGTGCGTGCGTGCGTGTGCATACGTGCGTGTGTGTGTGTGTGTGTTTGTGTACGAGGGGGCTAGAACTAGTTTGAGTGAAAAAAGAGAGAAAGAAAAGTGTTTTCAGGGTTAGAGGTGTGACCTTTGACACGCAGACAATCCTAAAATTTGCACACCAACCCACGCACACACAGCCTTCAAGACAGAACAACGAATTGCTGAGTGACGGAATCCACCTGATCTCAACAGAAGCATGGATGAAAGCTATTCAAACACGCGCACACACAAAGAAAAAACGCGCACACACACAGCAAGCCCACACATAACATGTTTTTGGAGAGACAGTTAAAGGGAGTTGCCTTTTTTTTTTCTTTGATGACTTAACATTTCATGTAATCACACACAAGTGAGGGCAGAACGGAACAGTAGATGAGTTTTTCCTGAGATGTTCTTTAGAGCAGCAAACATAATGATACTGATACTGAAAGAAAGCACTACCACACCGACTCTTCTAGTACATTAGCTGAAAGAATAGAAGCTGTCAACAGTCTTGAGGTGCAGTTCCAATAGCGGCCACAGGATGCTGGCTCATCCAGAATTTGTATTTTTATGCAACAAAAAGTCAACACGTTTTGGTCTACTAATGTAATTAAGTATGTCAGTGCTGCTGTTGTGTACTGTTATTGTCTCATTAAAGGTATATTAAGACTTCTCCTTGATCTACTGTTGCTTGGATGTTCTGTCATTATACGTGAACAAACCTGATTATACATAATGTTGAATGGAAATTGAAAAGGATGCATGTTTTTGGGGTGATGTGACCACCAAATGTCATGGCTGCTTCTTTCTTAGCTCGAGCAAGGCTTTGACAGCATTGTCCGAAAATTGGATTTTATGCCTTCCATATCTGAAAGTGAAAACCTGTGGCTTAAAAATGTCTGCTGGTACACACAACTAATGAGTGAGAATGCATCTTTTGTTTGTTTTGATAACTGTCAGGAAATATGATTGGAGACAAGTACCATTCCCACTGTGTTGCATAGTAAAACGTACTACGTACTGTTTTGTTAACAGTTGATAGTCCCTCATCTGACCATCATCCTCCTTCCTATGCCTAGCCTTGGACATAAGCTCCAAATCTGCCCTCACAAGTGAAGAAAAAGAAGAAGAAAAAAAAACATCTCCCTCTCAAGCTCCGGCCAACCAGACCCACTCCAGTCTGCAGCCTTCTCTGAACCATCATTACAGTCATTAGGCCAGAATAAGCTCTGTATCACAGCAGTCCAGCAGCATCCAGTTTAACCCAGCACAATTAGCACATCCGTTGGAGTAGAATTACCCTGTAAAATGAGAATGTGCAGCACAAAAGAGGCAGGGGGGAGTTGGAGTTGAAAAAGAAAGCGGGTAAGTGTGAGGGAGAGGGGGAGAGAAAGAGGAGGAATAAGGGGGAGGACAGGGAGAGAGATTAAAATTGTTTGAAATGAGTCGACGCTCGCCTCCATTCATTTGGTATTCTGCTAAAATCAGGGCCTTTTGTTCAGGCCAGGCCGTAAAGTAGTGTCAATCATCTCGACCCGGTTTTGTAGAATGGGGGGAAATTTATTATGAATTTGCTCCTGCAAATAATGAGACCTACCCCCTGCCTGCTCTCCCCTTTTTCCCTCCTCCTTCTTCTCCCCCCCACCCCCCCTCCGAGCCACCTCCCCCCCATATCAATGCTGCAGAATAGGCAATAGAGAGTGAAGTTAGCAATCTCAGGGCCACTTGCACCCTGGACCCACATCAAAGTGACAGAGACGTCCAATCAGATTTGTCTTACAGGCATTACATGATGAATATGGTGCGGGCCGCAGCACAAAAGCGCCTTTGTGTCTCCTCCCGAGCAGAGACTATTCAGAGCCCGCCACAGCCAGCCAGAGTGGAAGTAAATGGCCGAAAGGGCCCAGGCCAACAAAAAAAAGCACCCAAACTTGTGCAGCACAATGGCCCATGCAAATCACAGCCCCCCATGCCACTGCCACCCTACTACACATCTCCACCACTTCCATCCCTCCACCCTTCAAGCCTGAGCTCGTTCTCTCCTCTTCTAGGTCGTCTGAAGTTTAGGGCCTATTCACCCAGACACACACACACAAACACAGGTGTCAGTTAAACAGTGCTGAGCTGTACGCATTCAAACTTCCATTCGAAAAGCGAAATACTTTGTTTCAGATAGATAGATAGAAGAAAACATGATTCGAATGAGAGAGTTGGCGGCTGTGAGCATGACTCCTATTTAGCACACTCCTGGGGGGGTTGCTTGTATTGAGAGAATTGAAAAACAGAAATGTGATGGGCTCATATTTGCCACATAGAAAATAACTCATTGATCTATATATATTTTCATTCAATACAGTTATGAACAAGACAGCTAAGTGTAAAAATAACATCTTAGTTTTAAGCTATAGTGTAGTGTGTAACTTTTTCATATAAGGTAAATGAATGTCGGTTACATTCAAGGCCATCGGCAACAAGTTGACGCAAAGTTGATTAAGCCTATCAGCTCCACATGCTGGAACTCTCTCTCTGTATTTCTCAGCATGGCAGTGGCATGCACAATATCCCAAGGCGTACCTCATGTTGATGAGCCGACAGTGCTGTTGTAATTACACAGAATTCCTCAGTCGACAGTGTTGTTGTAATTACACAGAATTCCTCATGGGGGCAACAGAAGTTATGCACAATAGTTATAGAGGATATTCAGTACAAAAAATAAATATCCCCAGCACCAGAAACTCCCAACATTTAGCAAAGAGAGGAGCGACTTGAAGCTTTAAATCTAAAGGGTCTTTATTAGCATGGCTCAGTGCCAATGTGACCTGCATTGACTGACCATAAAGGAGTAGCAGCAGCAGTGATTACTGCAAAAAAAAAACTAATGTGTCCACAGTGCCTCTACTACCCACAACCTTATTCAATCAATGGTCATCATGGGGTCAACATATTTGTCTCTGTACCAGCTGCAAAGACCTGTGTGTGTGCGTGCGTGCGTGCGTGTGTGCGCGCGTGCGTGCGTGCGTGCGTTCGTGCGTGCGTGCGTGTGTTCGTGCGTGCGTGCGTGTGCTTGTGTGCGTGTGTGTGTGTCCAAATCAGTTCAGCGTGTGTTCTGTCTATGTTAAATATAAACGTGCCTGTGCCTCTGCTCAAACATTAACACCTCTGTAAGCATTGCTCAAGGTCGTGCATTGCTTCATTCATCAACATCACTGCTCGGTCCATATACTATCCGTCCTATATGTCTGAAACTTATTTGATTTTATCATATTTGAACCAGGGTTTGTTTGATATCAATTGTGACAGAGAGTGTATAGTTTTATATTGAATCTGTTAATCAAAGCTCTCTTAACCCTCTACTGCATGAATTAATTTTTAAACATGAAAAAAATGTTTTAATGTATTTTTATTATTTAAAATAGCTTAATTAAGCTAAGTATTAAAAAAAAAATAAAAATGGCAACAATGCGCAGTCGAGGAAAAGTACCAAAATCACAATTTTCCCTAAAAACATAATTTTATTGAAATCAAGACTAAACAAAAACAACTTTTGATTGTTGAAATGTACAACAAAATATTCCCACTATTAAATTAAGAACATTTCAGTTGTTATTTTGTAATAATAACATCGTAAACACCTGTAATAAGACTACGGGACATAATTTATTTTTCAACAAAAACACATTTATTTCCCATTTGATTTCACAGTATCATTCTTTTTCAGTATAATTCATTTAATTTTGTTATTTTATATTATTTCATTTAGTTTTTTTCGTTAATTTATTTACTTAATTTAAATTCATTTCATTTCATATTTTATTTGTGGTCATCTTTAGTAATTTTTCATTCATTTCATTTCGTCATCCCTCATTTCACCCCTTGTGAAAGTCCAGGAAGCAGTTTCTCTCACTGGTGAAGCAGAGGACAGAGCACACTTGGAGCACCTGCTTCTTAAAATGCCTTTGCATCCTGGCATTTTACATCTGCCCTTATCAGATGCGTGCAAAGGCCAGTGGTCAGTGTTGTCCCTGCGGACAGGGTCAGGTGGAATGCAGCTGAGTTTTTTTATTGTCTGAATGTATAAGTCCAACAGTGGGAGATGGGCCTTCTGTGGCATTTGTGACTGTCAGTCTCTTCTGTAGAGAAGCCATGGCTCTACCAGGGTCATGTCTAGCATGTGGAAGACAATTCGGTGGTACCATTTCTTTGATCTGATCTTGGTGCGGTACAGGGCTATCAAAGAATCGAGAAGATCCACTCCCCCCATGCACTTGTTGTACACCGACACAATTTTGGGGCGTGGGACATGGACCAACTCTTTTGTTTTCTTGTCCAACCTTTGGACTTGTGTGGTGGGGTTTGCTGCAAGAAATGTGCTCAGGAGAGTCACAGGACGGTTGTCAAACCACTGGACGGACCAAAGGCTCACACCATTGTGAGTGGTCGTCTTCTCTTGGTGTGTTCCCCGTCCTTTCGCCTTCATGGCACGATCATCCATGAATGTGCAGCCTGCAAGACGGTTCTGTCTCACAGTTGCCGCACTATGGATCTTTTCCTTCTCCAGGAGTATCTGCAGGTCCACACTGCAGAACCAGTTGTCATAAAACATCTTGTGTGATAGGTTACTAGGGATAGCTGCAGCCAAGGTTAGGACAATGTTTCCGCTGGCACCAATGTCCGGGAATCTTGGATGGGGTTGAATGGACCCTGTGTAAACATCGAAGTTGTACACAATGCCATGATGGTCTGCAAGGATGAAAAACTTGTAGCCCCAGCGCTTCGGCTTCATGGGAATGTACTGCTTCAATGAGCTCTTCCCTTTGAACGGCACCATCTGCTCGTCAATGCAGAGCATTTCATCCATAGGGATGCTTCTGAAGCTGTCATTGAGAGAGTTGAGGAGAGGTCTCACCTTGAACAACTTGTCTCCCTCTGGCACCTGTTTACTGTTGTCAGCGAAGTGCAGATGTCTCTTGATGTTTTCCCATCTATTGACAGTCATGGTACTTGCCACCACATCCACCCTTGTTTGGGGGTTCCAGTACAGCCTGGTATTGGGCAAGCCATGGATGGACATATAGAAGCAAACTCCAATGAACTGCTCAAGTTCTGCTTGGTTGACATTGAGAGGTTTAGTGACCTCACACTGTAAGGCATACAAATTTGTTTGCCTGACTACCTCTTCCAATACTTCTCCATGGAGTAGGCGGCGAAAGTATTGTACTGGTTCTAGTACCCCAGTTGACTCTGGCAGTGAGCCCTTTCATTTTGGAACTGGTGGAATGTTTTTTTTGGTCTGCCATTTTAAGTTGTTCGCCTTCTGAAATTTAGAATAAGGATTCATATTGTGATTGATTGATTGATTGATTTATATTTATTTCGTCCATGGATGTCTTCCAACAAAACTCATTTCAACATTCTCACATGTACAATCCATAAAACCATGACGAAAAGGAGGCAGGGTGAAGAATATCTTATATTTCCCCCTCAAAACAAAACAAACAAAAAGAAAAACACTCTACATGTCAACTCATGTCAGTGCATGACGATAATAAATGAAACAAAATAGAAACCAAAACATCAATCTGAAACTGATTCCAAAACAAAGCAAACCATGATCACAACCATCAATATAGAAATCATACATTTTTCTTTCTATATTATATATAATAATATACAATATTTTTATTTCTATAAGTGCTCATACAAATTCATTGTTTTCTCTTTAAATCGTTTTTTAAACTGAAATATATTTGTACATTGCTGTAGTTCACGTTGCAGAGAATTCCATACTTTCACTCCTACCACTGAAGTACACATTTGCTTTGCTGTTGTCCTTGCAACTTGATGCTTAAAGTGTCCTTTTCTTCTTCCTTCATTTTCTATAAGGATAAACAGATTTTGAAGATTTGCTGGCAGTACTTTATTTTTTGCTTTACACATAACAATAAGTGTCTGTAATTCGACCAATTCTTTAAATTTTAAAAGTTTAGAGTGAAAAAATAAGATATTTGTGTGCTCTCTATAACCAGTTTTAAATAAAATTCTTATTATTCTCTTTTGTAGCAGATAGAGTGACTTTGTGTCGCTTTGGTATGTGTTTCCCCACACCTCCACACAGTAGCTGATGTAGGGCAACACTAGCGCACAATACAGGGTTCTCAATGCCTTATAATCTAACACATATTTTACTTTATTTAATACAAAAGTACTCTTAGATATTTTTTTCTGTATGTGTGAGATATGTGGTTTCCACGTCAACCCTTCATCTAGGAGCACACCCAAAAACCTAATTTCCTTCACTCTTTCAATGATTGTTCCTGCTATAGATAGTACAGTACTTTCATCTTTTTTTCTATTACCGAAAAGCATGAACTTCCTTTTCTTTAAATTTAAAGATAGTCTATTAATATCAAACCATTCCTTCAGTTTGACCATTTCTTGTTCCATACTTTTTACTAATTAATTTAAATCATTTCCAGAAAGGTAAAAGTTTGTATCATCTGCGAATAGAACAAAATTCAGTAACTTGGATACATCACAGATGTCGTTAATGTAAAGTATAAATAATATCGGTCCTAAAACTGAACCTTGCGGTATCCCACATAGAATTTGCATATTATTGGATTTGTTATTGTTATACTGAACATACTGTTGTCTTTTGTTCAAATAACTACTTAACCAATCCAATACTATTCCTCTCACGCCATATGATTGTAGTTTTGATAGCAAAATTGAATGATCTATTGTATCGAATGCTTTCTTTAAGTCGATAAATACACCTATTGTATGCTTCTTATTGTCAGTTGCATTTACTACGTCCTCAACTATATTCATGACTGCGGAAGCAGTAGATCTCCCAGAACGGAATCCATACTGGCTCTCGTTCAACAGCTGCTTCTTTTCAATAAAATCATCTAATTTTTGAACAAAAATCTTTTCAAGGATTTTAGAAAATTGAGATAATAACGAAACTGGTCTATAATTTGTAAACATATATGCTTATCACCATCCTTGTAAAGTGGGGCCACCTTTGCTACCTTCATCCTATTAGGGAAAACCCCTGTTTGAAAAGAAAGATTGAATATGTAACTTAAAGGTTTAACAATGCAATCAATGGTTTTTTTCACAATGAACATATCTAACCCGTCCGTATCTGTAGATGTCTTGTTTTTTAATGTATTTACAATGGATAGAATTTTGTTTTCATTAATGTCTCCAAGAAACATTGATTGTAGTACTCTACTCCCCCTTATCCCTCCATCCTGTGGCCGTGCGTTATGTTTATCAATATTTTCTGCTAGCTTGGGCCCCACATTCACAAAAAAGGAATTAAATTCATTTACTACTTCGTTTAAGTTCTCAATTTTCTTATTATTCTCTTTATGAAATGGTGTGGTATACCGGCCTGACCTGAAGTAGGCCTACTTTTCCCAATCAGCCTATTCAAAATATTCCATGTTCCTTTTATATCAGTTTTGTTTTTTTCTAAAAGGCTACCAAAATAATCTTTTTTCGCTTCTCATTATTGTTGTTAATTTATTTTTATACAACTTATACTTAATTTCTGCTTCTTTTGACCTACATTTTATAAAATCTCTATAAAGTGTATTCTTCTTTTGCATGCATTCTGTAGTCCCCTTGTGATCCAAGGGCTTTTGCCAAAGCGGTCCTTATACTTACACTGCACATATGGACAATGCCTTTCATATAAGGTGAGATATTTATCTAGAAAAGCCTCATATGCATCGTTTACTTCCCCGACATAAACCTCTTTCCAATCTTGCTTACTCAAGTCATTTCTAAATTCACAAATTGCTTCATCGGTCCTTTTTCTGACATATTTAGTCCTACAGCCTACTTCTTTCTCAGTGGCTATTTGACAATCCAACACAGAAAAGACAGGTAAATGATCACTTATGTCATTGATCAACAAGCCACTCTTGGTTTTACTCTCTAAAATATTTGTAAAGATATGGTCGATCAATGTCGAACATGTTGATGTTATCCGAGTTGGCTTGGTGATCAATGGGTACAACCCACTACTGTATAGCATCTCCAAATAGTCACTAGCTGGTACTTGTCTATGCAGACTCAACAAATCAATGTTTATGTCCCCACACAAAATATACATTTTCTTTTCGTTAAGCTGACACAACACTTTTTCTAGATGTTCATTAAATGTTTCTATTTTTGACCCAGGTGTTCTGTAAATACATGTAACAACAGCATTCCTCTTATTTTCCATATCAATCTCCACTGTAACACATTCAAATAAATCATTAATGGCTGTTGTCATACATTCTACAATTCTGCATTTCAAATCAGTGGTCACAAATAAGGCAACACCGCCTCCCCTCTTATCTCTTCTACTGCACTGATGCAGTTCATAACCTTCCATACAGAAATCTACACCTCGATCTTCATCAAGCCATGTTTCTGACAGCACTATTACTGAAAATGTATGTTTAAAAGACCTTATGTATTCCTGGATCTTGGCAAAATTTGCATACAAGCTCCTACAATTAAAATGTATGACTGAACAATTGTTATCCAGGTTGACTGTGTCATTAAAGTTTTCTTCTGTATAGTAATCACACATGGAATCAATTGAGTTGAAACAGTTGTTTTCTGGATCAATATTGCATTCAAAATCATATAACTTGTAGTCTGTGTATTCAGATCTTAACAGTGTATGGCCCCCTGTAGGCACGGGCAAATCCGTCTCAGTCATCATTTTCTATTATCAGTTAGATAACATGCCCATGCCAATAAGACTGCGGGTGCAGGCCATTCCCTCAAACCAGAATCTTTTCGGTATAACTGTTGCATCCACGGCGCAAATAGGCACTCCTGCCCGCATCCATCCACACAGTCCCATAAAGAAACTATAAAATATAGGCCTACATCAAGCAACAAGTGCAACCAGGTTGAGAACAAAATAAATAATTTAGTCCACAATAAGTCCAAAGTGAAAATAAAAAATAGGCTTAGCTGCAATCCTGAGAAAAAAAAGATCTGGGGGAAGTCCCCGCGGCAGAAAACGAAAGTAGGCCTATATAGGCCTATGAAAAAGCAGCAGTAGCAGAGGCAGTGTGGTTTTAACAGTTTATAGAGCTTGAGCCTGTGTCTCCATGGAAGCATTATAGATCCAGATCGATTAACAGAAAATATAGGCCTACTATATACAGTCATAATGAAGGAAGAAAAGTGCTTCATACCTCGTTCCAATACGCGTGCAGAACTCCATTCAAAATTTAAAAGACATAGAACCAAGAGGATAGAGGCGCCCTTCAAAAGAAGTAGAAAATAGAATGAATATCCAGCCAAAAACGTGGCTAATCTTCTGGTCTTCACCTGGCACGGAATTCCTATATTACCCAAAAGCATATTTGGCATCATCTTCATTTGTAGCGGTCCAGGTCTTTCAGCTCCCTAATCATCAACACTTTCTCCGCTTCAGGCGAGGGGCCATTCAACCTTATCAACACCTTGCAATCTCTAGTCCAGGTTGCCTTTATTTTGTTTTCCTTCCATAGCTGCCGTGCTACTCTAGCAATCTCAGCATTTTTAGATGTTAGGTGTTCGTTGATGTACACTGCCGTGCCTTTGAGCTTTTTCCCCTGCATCAATAGCTCTGTTTTGTGTTTACGACTCACAAAACGCATTATGATTCTGGGCTTGATCGCGCGGTCCTTACTTGGTAGAATGTGACAAGCTGCGATGTTGCTCTTGTCCAGGTGGATGTTCCTACTTTGAAGAAAGGATATTGCCTGCGATTCGACCGATTCTTGATCTTGCGAACTTAAACTTTCCTCGCCGTCTCTCTTGGTCGCCGCGGCAGCATACGTCCTCGGTTTAACATCAAGGCCGCTTATTATTACATCTTCTTTGCGGGTGAACAGTTCCATGTCTTGGATTTTACGTTCCAGTTCATCCATCTTCAACACTTTGTTTTCAAGTACAGCAATCCTGCGATCTTTTGCAGCCATACTTTCTCTGAGTTCTTTGACTTCTGCCAAAATGTTTGTGATCTCAGTTTGCTTTGCTGTAACGTCTCTTATATCTAGCGTCAATTTCTTCAGTGTTTCATTCATTTCTCTTATTGTTTCTTCCATCGTTACCTTCCTTGTAGTCATTGTAGCCTCTAAGTTCCACAATAATATTAGTTTGACTTGCCAATTAAGACATATATCGATAGAATCGATAGAGGAGCAGCTGAGCCTGAGCCTGAGTCTGAGTCTGAGTCTGAAATGTTCTCATCCAGGTTTGTTTCCATCTCATTGTCTTCCTCACTGTCCACTAACTCGTCCTCACGCTCCTCCGGTGGAAGAGCCAACTCTGCCCTTTTCTGTTTGACCCTCCCGTAGAAAAAGCTGGCTTTCATGTTCTATGGATAAAATCCAGATTTTTATTACAATGTCTACAATTACAAAACATAAATAAAAATAATGTTTTTCCCTTTTTTAAAATAAGCTAAAGTTATAAACATAGTCTCAGATTACCATAGTGAACTATGTAAGTCAATTGCAGTACAATACGTTGAATGCACAAATCCCATCCAAATTTGCATATTGTTGCCATATGGCAACAAATGTATTTTAGCCTTGTACAAAAAAAGTATAATATCTAAACTTGTTTTAATGATGAAAATGGAAAAGTAACTTACCTCAGATAGTATTTAGATTTTTTTTCTTGGTGAAATAGCATTGGAAAATTGAACAATATGTCAAATTTTGGAGGCCTCAGACCATCGCCTTCACAGTGACAATAGCTGTATCCCATTACAGAGACCGCATCCTTGGAAGGACGCGGTCTCGCGGTCTATGAAGGCCATAGCCTGTGAAGGCCGATTCCAAGGCCAACGAGCGTTGTTAAACGAGACAGTCTCCGCAGGTCTGCGTTTCACTCTGTTTACGAGCATTTCCGGTTTGCGTAACAGGCCGTTACCTTGCGTGACGACTCGCCGCTCTTCTGCTGCCTAGCAACCCTGATTGCTGCCAACGGAAACAGCCTTGTCAACGGAGGAAAAAAGAAAAAGAAGTTGCCTACCAGACAAAAAGATAAAAGTTAAGAAGATGGAGCAACACGTTGCTGTTTTGTTATTTTCAATTTTATTTTATGCCATCTCTGAAAGATAAGATAAGATAAGATAAGATAATCCTTTATTAGTCCCTCAGTGGGGAAATTGCGGAATTACAGCAGCCTTGCATACAATAGAGACACATAGTAATAAAATAATATAATATAAATAAAATACAATAAAATACAAGAAACAGTAAGAAAATTTCTAGTTAGATATACAGACGGAATAAGAGTATATATACATATAAAAGTGCTTCAGCGTATTTATATTGCACCAGCTGAGTACAATTAAAGTGTCCACAGTGAGTAAAGTAAAAATAAAGTAAAATGACCATGTGTCCAAAAGTCCTGAAATGAACATGGATTAATGAGAGCTTAGTTTGTTGTGCAGCCTGACAGCAGCGGGGAGAAAGGACTTCCGGTACCTCTCCCTCAGACACCGGGGATGAATCAGCCGGTGACTGAAGGAGCTGTGCAGCGCTGCCAGAGTGTCCTGCATTGGGTGGGAGGCGTGGCTTAACATGGACGAGATCTTAGTCATCATCCTCCTGTCCCCCACCACCTCCACGGTATCCAGAGGACGTCCCAGCACGCTGCTGGCCTTCTTCACAAGCTTGTTTAGTCTCCTCCTGTCAGCTGCAGTGGTGCTGCTGCACCAGAAGACCACTCCATAAAAGATGGCTGATGCCACCACGGAGTCAAAGAAGGACTTCAGGAGTGCTCCCTGCACCCCAAAAGACCTCAGTCTCCTCAGCAGAAAGAGTCTGCTCTGACCCTTTTTATATAGAGCGTGTATGTGGTCGGACCAGTCCAGTTTGTTGTTCAAGTGAACACCCAGGTACTTATGAGATTTGACGATCTCAATGACCAGTCCCTGGATGCTCACCGGTACCGGAGGAGGGCGTTTACCCCGGCGGAAGTCCACCACCAGCTCCTTGGTTTTACTGGAGTTTATCTGGAGGCGGTTTCGCTGGCACCATCCTAAAAAGTCCTGGTTCAGCTCTCTGTATTCCCCGTCGTCATCGGCGGAAATGAGGCCGACGATTGCAGAGTCGTCGGAGAACTTTTGCAGGTGGCAGTTAGCAGAGTTGTGGTTGAAGTCCGATGTATATATGGAGAAGAGGAATGGAGCCAGAACGGTTCCTTGTGGGGCTCCCGTGCTGCAGGACACCCGATCTGACTCACACTCCCGTATCCGTACATACTGTGGACGGTTGGTGAGGTAGTCCAGGATCCATGCAGTCAGGTGGTGGTCCACCCCGATCTGCTCCAGCTTGTCCCTCAGAAGTAAAGGCTGGATGGTGTTAAAGGCGCTGGAGAAGTCGTAAAACATGACTCTCACAGTGCTTCCAGCCTTTTCCAGGTGAGAGAGGCATCTCTGCAGCAGGAAGATGATGGCGTCATCCACCCCGATGCCAGACTGGTAGGCGAACTGAAGTGGGTCCAAGGATGAGCTCACCAGGGGGCGGAGATGGGCAAGGACCAGCCTCTCCAGGGTCTTCATTAGGTGGGCTGTCAACGCCACCGGCCGATAGCTGTTGAGGTCCTTGGGCCGCGGGGTCTTTGGTACCGGTACCACGCAGGACGTCTTCCACAGCTCTGGTACTTTCCCCAGCCTCAAGCTCAAGTTGAAGATGAGCTCCGCTATCCCGCACAGCTGGTCAACGCAGGATTTGAGGAGCCTTGAGCTGATGCCGTCTGGACCCGTGGCCTTCCTCACCTTGATCCTCCTCATTTCCTTCCTCACCTGGTGGAGGGACACTCTGGGGGGTGTGGTGCTGTAAGGTGTTGGAGTGGGGGCGGGTTGCTGGTTGAAGAATGCTGAGTATGAGAGGTGTGAAGGGGAGCCGAGTGCTGTGGAAGGGGGGGAGGTAGAGGGGGGGCAGTAGTCCACAGGGGGTGCAGATGATGGTGTTTGCAGCAGCAGGGAGGTCTGGGTGGGGGGAGGGGTGAATGGCTGGTCAAATCTATTAAAAAATAAATTCAAATCATTCACCCACTTTTGGTCCCCCTCAGGCTGTTGGTTGGGCCCCTTGAACCCAGAAATGGCCTTGAGGCCCTTCCAGACCCAGAAAAAACGCAATGAATCATGGGATATGTTGGGCCGCGAAGGATACATCTGATGCAGCCTTCAAAACCGTGAAACAAAGGCTGCATTTCTCGGCCGCATATGAGGAGCCTTGCAAGGAGCCTTGCAAATGGAACAACCTTTGCGCGCCGCTATGATGCAATCGGTCTTCAAATGCAGCCTTCGTAGGCCGCAATCCCTATATTGAGATTCACCCAATGAGTCGACGGAAAAGAGGGGGAGCATACAGGATTTCCTGGTCATGTGACCTCAAAATGATTTGTTCTTCAAAGTAAAAGCTCCCCTTTTCACAACTAAACAGGAAAACATGGAGTTTATGATAGACACTTTTATTTAAACGCAGATAAAGTAATTGTTGCCATATGGCAACGTTATGCAGTAGAGGGTTAATATGTCTTTGATTTGCAATAATTAGACATGGACACTTGTGATTGAGTACAGATGAAATGTATAATGGAAAAAGACTGGTGTCCACATGTTATAACCCCAGTAGCTGACTTTTTACCCTAACCTGCAGTGCACTGCTTAGCTCTGATTGGATGAGCCACATGCTCACATCTTCCAGGTACTAACTATGTGACTTCAACAACTGTCCTGCAGCCTCTTTAACAAGATATTTTCATTGACTGGCATTTCACTAAAGTACAAAATTATAATTGATGTAATGAAACCGTTATTTTTGTATGGACTCACTCGAGTAAACTTGACACAACTAAACTAAATTATGTAGACATCAGAATCTTAATCTTTTCAGGACTTACAATGTGATCGAGGCTTGTGACCTAAAATTCATCAAAGGAAATTCCTACTGAGCATTCACTCCATGCAATAATGTTTGGAAATAAACGTTGTTTATTACGGTGGGGCGACCGTGGCTCAGGTGGTTAAGCTGGTTGGCCAATGATCCTAGGGTTGGCGGTTCGATCCCAGCCCGGCCACTTGTGTCATGGTCGTTGTGTCCCTGGGCAAGACACTTCACCCACCTTGCCTCGTGTGAATGTGTATGACTGCTGTATGTTTGAGGTGGTGGTCGGAGGGGCCGATGGCGCTGAATGGCAGCCTCGCTTCTGTCAGTCTGCCCCAGGGCAGCTGTGGCTACTATGGTAGTTTACCACCACCGGTATGACTGTGTGTGAATGAATGGAACCTGGAACCCGGAACCCTGTAAGCGCTTTGAGTCACTTAGAAATAAAGCGCTATATAAATCCAATCCATTATTATTATTATTATTATTATTATTATTATTGTTTGCTTATAAGAAGAAGCCTACTTTGATGAGAAACTAATATAGGTTTATTTTTCAGGTTAGTCTTATGTCAAAAAAGTGTCAATGCCATCAAGACTAGTCATCTTGTCATCATACTCCTACAGCTGCAAATATGATAGTTCAGATCAATGAACTCAGTTTATACTAACATTAGAACTAGCGAGCAAAAAAAGATTTAACATGAGTATTTAGGGCAGCTAGAGATATTTTAGTGTTAAAATATCTGAGTGTGTGTGTGTGTGTGTGTGTGTGTGTGTGTGTGTGTGTGTGTGTGTGTGTGTGTGTGTGTGTGTGTGTGTGTGTGTGTGTGTGTGTGTGTGTGTGTATATATATATATATATATATATATATAGGCCTATATGTAAAATATATATTTATATATACAGTATCTCACAAAAGTGAGTACACCCCTCATATTTCTTCAAATATTTCATTATATCTTTCCATGGGACAACACTGAAGAAATGACACTTTGATATAATGTAAAGTAGTCAGTGTACAGCTTGTATAACAGTGTAAATTTACTGTCCCCTCAAAATAACTCGACACACAGCCATCAATGTCTAAACTGAAGGCAACAAAAGTGAGTACACCCCTAAGAAAAAATGTCCAAATTGGGCCCAAAGTGTCAATATTTTGTGTGGCCACCATTATTTTCCAGCACTACCTTAACCCTCTTGGGCATGGAGTTCACCAGAGCTTCACAGGTTGCCACTGGAACCCTCTTACACCCATTCATGACGACATCACGGAGCTGGTCGATATTAGAGACCTTGCGCTCCTCCATCTCCCGTTTGAGGATGCCCCAAAGATGCTCAATAGGGTTTAGGTCTGGAGACACGCTTGGCCAGTCCATAACCTTTACCCTCAGTTTCTTTAGCAAGGCAGTGGTCATCTTGGAGGTGTGTTTGGGGTCGTTATCATGTTGCAATAGTACCCTGCGGCCCAGTTTAATAAGGTTGAGTGCACGTTTTCAGCGTCATACCAAGAGGTTGGCTTTGGAAAATAGACGTATGAATACTGCCAGCATTGCTGATGGGCTTGAAGGGGTGGGGGGTCAACCTGTCAGTGCTCAGACCATACGCCGCACTCTGCATCATACTGGTCTGCATGGCTGTCGTCCCAGAAGGAAGCCTATTCTAAAGATGATGCACAAGAAACCACACAAAAAGTTTGCTGAAGACAAGCAGACTACGGACATGGATTACTGCAACCATGACCTGTGGTTTGATGAGACCAAGATACATTTATTTGGTTCAGATGGTGTCAAGTGTGTGTGGCGGCAACCAGGTGAGGAGTACAAAGACAAGTGTGTCTTGCCTATAGTCAAGCATGGTGGTTGAAGTGTCATGGTCTGGGGCTGCATGAGTGCTGCCAGCACTGGGGATCTACAGTTCATTGAATGTTAACATGTACTGTGACATACTGAAGCAGAGCATGATCCCCTCCCTTCATAAACTGGGCCGCAGGGCAGTACTGCAACACATGATAACGACCCCAAACACACCTCCAAGACGACCACTGCCTTGCTAAAGAAGCTGAGGGTAAAGGTTATGGACAGGCCAAGCGTGTCTCCAGACCTAAACCCTATTGAGCATCTTTGGGGCTTCTTAAAACAGGAGATGGAGGAGCACAAGGTCTCTAATATCGACCAGCTCCGTGATGTTGTCATGAATGGGTAGAAGAGGATTTCAGTGGCAACCTGTGAAGCTCTGGTGAACTCCATGCCCAAGAGGGTTAAGGTAGTGCTGGAAAATAATGGTGGCCACACAAAATATTGACACTTTGGGCCCAATTTGGACATTTTAACTCAGGGGTGTACTCACTTTTGTAACCGGCAGTTTAGACATTAGTGGCTGTGTGTCGAGTTATTTTGAGGGGACAGTAAATATACACTGTTATATAAGCTGTACACATGCTACTTTACATTGTATCAAAGTGTCATTTATTCAGTGTTGTCCCATGAAAAGATATAATGAAATATTTGAAGAAATGTGAGGGGTGTACTCACTTTTGTGAGATACTGTATATATATATATATATATATATATATATATATATATATATATATATATATATATATATATATATATATATATATATATATATATATATATATATATATATATATATATTTGTTTTAAGGGAGAACGGGGTCACTTTTCACTCTGAGCCACTTTTTACATTTGCTCCCCTCTAAGGGAGCTAAAATGATTTATCACTCAAATGTACACATTTCCCATTAATTCAGAATGTTTCCTAGAAATGGGCATTAGCAGCATTTTTCAAGACAAAGGGCAGTGAAAATATGATTGTTTTAAAAAAAGTTGTCATGTGGCTCACTTTACCCCAGATGTGGGGTAAACTGATCCACTTATTTTTTCCACTCTGAAACTACCATAACAACACATATTGTAACAGTAAGAATCCTGAAAGCTAGCCACACATTCCAGAACTAATGTCGGACAAGTAAAAGAATGATGGGGTTTGGTCAATTAAGCAAAGCAAATTTTCTAAACACTTGAAAGTAACTCTGAACAAAATCAAATACAACATATTATAATTCAAAAGGTTTTAATAAGATTCAAATGAAAGATAGAATCAGTTAGATTAGAACACAGTCTGGGGGTCAGAACACAGGACCCTTAGAGCCAGCTTGTGTCTGGGGGTCAAAGCATAGGAAAATCAGAACCAGCGAGAACAGCCTGGGACTCAGAACACAGGCGAAGACCCAACTGGATTATAACATCAGCCTGTCATACTCTTCAACTAGGCCTACTCTACATTCCAGCCCTGAAGGTTACAGGGAAAGATGAGAAGGTGCTCTTTCCATGTGGTTGCCCCAGGTCGTCTTCCTGGTGTATTTCCTTGGCATGATGGCTTTTCTAAAATGTGTATGACATTAAAATAAAACATATGTTATGTAATATATGTTTAAGACTAAACTTAACTTGTGCCTCATGGTGGGGGAAAGTGAGACAGTGGCTCACTTTCCCCCACAGCATTTGGCTTACTTTCCACCACCACCACAATTTGAGAAAAAAACTACCTCTCTTAGCATTGCAGGCTAATCTTCAGTTATCAGCATCACATGGTTTCATATGTTGGTAATTCATCAACACGTATGATAGAAGTTTTTCTACGTGAATACATTTGCTTTGATTAAGTTGACAGCAAGAAAATTTACTTTTACATGCAAAATACCTATTTTGGTGAAAAAATATGCTAACCACAGCACCATGAGGTCCTCTCTTTCAGGGCCATGGGGAAATGAGAGGGGCTTGAAAACATATATCTCACATGACCACAAATGTTTTCCGTTGCCTAGATACAGGGGTGGCTCACATTACCCGATGCCTCAGATTCCCGTTCTCCCCTATATATATATATATACACTCAACAAAAATATAAACACAACACTTTTGTTTTTGCTCCCATTTTTCATGAGATGGACTTAAAGATCTAAAATTCATTCCTTTTATTGTGGACAGTCTAAGGCACACCTGTGCACTAATCATGATGTCAGATCAGCATCTTGATGTGGCACACCTGTGAGGTGGGATGGATTATCTCAGCAAAGCAGAAGTGCTCACTATCACACATTTAGACAGATTTGTGAACAATGTTTGAGAGAAATGGTAATATTGTGTATCTGGAATGAATTTTAGATCTTTAAGTCCATCTCATGAAAAATGGGAGCAAAAACAAAAGTGTTGCATTTATATTTGTGTTGAGTGTATATATATATATATATATATATATATATATATATATATATATATATATTTTTTTTTTTTTTTTTTTTTTTTTTTTGCAAAATACTGTAGTTATTTGTGGATGACTCATACTGTCACTGTCTGATTAAGGTGAAAGGTAACGTGTGATTAGTGGCAGTTAAGACTGTTATCATGTAAATATCGTCTACCTTCCAAATTCATTTTTGTTGTGGGGCATACAGTAATAAACGACTTTTTTATGCCGAGGGCAAACTTGTTTGGCAATGCGCAATTTACGCACACGCTGTAAGAATGGGTGGCCTCTGGTTCATGCAAAAAGGCTTTTCAATCCATTGAGGAAGCTGATGACTGCATCCAAAGCAGATGACCCCCACCCACCACCCCTAGTCTTGGCCAATTTAAGCCGGTAAAGGTACGTTATGCGCATTTGGAGTTTCTATGGGTTAGCATACATCATCGCTTTATGCACGAAAAGTCATGCATACATTAGGAGCTTTTGATTTATTGTTCACCATTTGCATACGCCAGAATTAACATCGCGCTTATTGTCAAAGTGAAAATTACCCACGGACAAAATGACATGAATACATCTATTTTAACCCCTGCTCCTCCTTATATGGCTGAGGAGAACATTGCAAATCCATCTTATAGGACAAGAGACAAACGCTTATTTTCACTTTGTGCCCTGGCCCCTGTCTGACACTGACATCAGAAACACCATTTCAATCCTATATAATGGAGCAGCGGGGTATTTTGAGTCCTACATTGATTTGTCTTTTTGAGTCCCGGTGACATAGGAGGTTATAAAGCAGAGCGTAATTAATGTCATTTATCACTTGGTGGATTTTTGTCACTGCCTTTCACAGAAAGGGATCACATACGCGAGCCACTGACCAATGGGAGCGCCAGTGCCTTTGTCACCGAGTACAGGCACGTGGCTTACACCTGCAGGCTGCAGTGTGTGTGTGTGTGTGTGTGTGTGTGTGTGTGTGTGTGTGTGTGTGTGTGTGTGTGTGTGTGTGTGTGTGTGTGTGTGTGTGTGTGTGGTGCCCACAAACAGAAATAAACATTCCACGCATCTTTCAGTCTGTCACTCACTTTTCGCTAAGATTTCAGGATGGATTGGGGGTGGCTCATATTATTTTCGTTTTTGAATTAAAGTTGGCTGATACAATTTCTTTCAGTCTTTCATTAATAGTACGTTTTTTATAAGAAAAACTTTAATCTCAGTCCCAATTTCCCACTCCCTCGAGAACCAGGTGAAATTAAACTCGTTATTTCTCGTTCTGCCTCGCTGAATGGGGCATCAGTGTTTAATTACAATGGAGGATCCTCCATAATTGGCATAATGAAGCGCAAAGGCGCACACAATAGCGCTCACAATGTGTTGGTGTGCTCCCCATTCCGCAGGAGATGGGCTTTTTGATTGGGCTGTGTGCGCCATGAAAAACACAGTCGGGGATACAACTAGTCTACAACCCCAGGTTTTTATTTAGATTGATCTCAATCGGGAAATAAGAATTTTGACCCGTCTCATTGTCTTGCTGACTTTCCCCGGGCCGTATTTCAAAGTGTCTATACCCTTTTGAGAGGAGTGAATTGCACCCCTCCAACCCCTCCCTCTCTCCCCGCGCTCCAGGCTATTGGGTAAGGGCAGAGAATGCAAAAGAAACAATGCAATGCATGAAACGTAATATTAATCTCCCCGTCCTGAATGCAGACAAAGCGCTGTAGAAGGTGCACGTCCATAATGGTTATTGAGTGCTCACCCAGCTGCGCAATTTTCCCCCGTGTGCCTACCAAGTCGAGAAAAGGTCATGCTGGGGCTTTGAATAGAAGAGAGGCAGAGAGAGAAGCTCAATAGTTTGCTCAATTACCGCCAGCACTAACACACACACACACACACACACCCCTCTCACACACGTCTGAGCATAAGTGTGTGCAATATCAGCCGAAGAACCAAACCACTGCAAATGCATATAATATAAATAGATTGATTTATTTATAAAACTTGTTGTACACAAAATATATCTGTTAGAATCGAATATGTACATTTTAGGCTACGGGAAACGGAGAACAAGTGCATACATGAATAAAGGTCTCCTTAACACGTCTTTTTCAACATAACCAAAACAACTACAATCTGTCACAGGTAGTAGCATTGTTGATATTGCTGTCCAGTCACACAAACTCATACGTGCCAACTCACTGCCTCGCTTAAAGTCGGCTCTCAACGTAAACATTTCAGGAAAAGTGGCAGTGACTGTTGTTCAAGAACATTGTTTGTTTGACTCAATGTACAAAAATATGTCTTCATGTTAAAACGATTCGTTGTATGATACAATTTGTTTTTTAGGGGACGGGGGGGGGGGTTACATCATCACAAAACAGTCTGTTGATGCATCATCTTTGTTGTGTCTTCTACTGACAGACATGGCAGCTGAGAAAGGCAGTCCTGCTCTGGGGAAAACACGAACCAAAGGCACGTCCTCTGGAGCTCCAGCGCCGTCTCAGAGCCTGCTGTGTCGCGTATTAATTGCACTTGTTAAAACATAACATCAACAGTTCTTTACTTCCACGCCTCAACGTGACCGACGAGTCCAACTCCCTCCTTCTCGAGGGGACTTCGGGGGTGACTAGTCGTGCTCTCTGCAACAAGAGGCTCCTTCTCTCTCTCACTCTCTCTCTCTCTCTCTCTCTTTCTTTAACACTATTGCTTTGCTCCTGCAGAAGCAGCCCGGGTGAGGGAGTGAGGCAACAGGTCCCTTCCAAGCGCGGAGAGCAAGACTGATCTGACGCCTCTATCAAGTCTTTTGTGAGCACTTCTGACAGAAGTCAGCCGCTTTTTACGCACAGACGCTGCTGTGTGGTGTGCACGCCTCAGTACCTGTCAAACCAGGTTGTAAAGTCCAACAGCTCCTGTTCCTCGGAGCTCAGTGGCTCGTGACTACCTTCATCTGATGAGTAGGTGGAGTGAGGCGACTCCGGGTCGGCGGAGTAGCTGTTGGAAATGGCCGGGGATGGCAACCCGCACTGGAAGGCGGCCGACACCGCGTCGTGTTCGTCCAGAAGCGACTGTAAAGCCCTGATGTACTCCACCGCGGACCTCAGGGTCTCCACTTTGCTCATCTTCTTGTTGGCGGCGCCGTTGGGCACGTGCTGACGCAGAGTCTGGAAGCCCATGTTGACTTGCTTGACCCGGTTCCTCTCTCTCTCGTTCCGCCGGGCCACGGCCACGGGCTGCTGCTGGGGGATGGAGTAGCCCAGGCCGTTGAAGCTCAGGCGCCGCTTGCAGCGCAGGAGCTCTGGCGAGCTGGAGCGCTGTCTCTTCAGCACCTTGCTGCTGGTGTTGGGGTGCGCGGCGGGGACAGAGCAGTCCTGGGCCGGCGCGTGCAGGCTGAGGCTCTGGCAGCGTTCCGTAAGTCCAAACGTGAATGCGGTCTGCGTGGTGGTGATAGTCGTGGTTTCCATGATGTGGCTTGACAGTTCTTCTGGAGTGATGGATGCAGTGGGCGAGTGCAGCCTCTTAGCAGTTGGATGAGGAAGAGCAGAGAGGGGTTGGCTGGCAGTGTACAGCTCTCGTGTCCTTCGCGTGTGGGACCGTGTGGCTAAAGCTCTAGTCCAAGTCTCTCTCTCTCTCTTGACTGCTTACTCCACGAGCAGATCTGACCCAAACTTTGGCAGCACTCCTCTTTTTCAACACGCGCCCAAACACCCACCCCACCCACCCTCCTTTCGGGAGACGCACGCTTCGTGGCGAGGCCCCGCCCCCGCTGTGTGATTCTTCTGCGGGCCGACTCCCCTCGGGCCAGGCGCGTGGCTCCGGGAGCTCAATAAACAATCCCAAGCTTTCACTGCGCCGGGAGCACGCGCTGGGCTCATTTACATTCCAATGTCTCTAACTTGAAGGCCCATTGGTCGATTCAAACGTCCTGCAACCGTGCGAAAAGAAAGAAAGGAGAGAGAAAAAAAGACAGCGAAAGGAGAAGAAAAAAAGGACGAGAGAATGAAAAAGTGAATGGTGTGGTTTCTTTGAAATGCCTTTTGAATTTGACAATACCCCTGGCAAGTCTTGAAATTATCATCCCCCCCTTCGGCTATCTTTCTCCTCCAGCTTTTTACAATCACAAATACCAAGGACGCTCTCGCCTGTATCCAGGCTACAGCTTTACAGAGCGAAATAAATCGCAAGCGTGTCTCTGGCCACAATAATTGGCAATTATAAAGCTCGCGCATGCGATTCAAAGTAAACATCGAGTTTATGACACGGAGGCGTCCGAAAGAGCCAATCAAAATGACCTCGATCCTGAGTGTTCCGCAGGTCCGGTAAACAGGTTATAAAGTCCTGTTAAATTCCTTACAACTCTTTAACTTAAGTATATGTGAACGCAACCCGTTTGTTTATGTAGTGTCTGTACTCTTTGCTATGCATAGTGATTACACAGCCTTATCAAAAACATTTTCACAAGCAACGCACGCATTTCAGCACCACATCTGACTGGACAGTTAAATACATCGGCTTCGCCATCCTTTAAGTTTGCACTATTTCCTATTTAAGTGGCTCTATTTTCTTTACTTCTTTTATTGTGCTCACGTCTAGTTTCATTCATTCTTGTCCAACGACTTTTGAAATACGTTTTGTTTGTGCAAACGTCTCCTTACCAACAACTTCTGACAATGAGACAGGCTGTGTGGAAACCTAAAGACCGTCCCCCACAATAAAAGATGGTACGCTTGCGCCCTCTAGCGGTCAGAAAATAACAACAACTTAACTTTGTTCTGTCATTTCTAACGCAAGGCGAGGGCAAGACCCCACACATTGAATCACAAGTCCCAAAATAAAGACACAACTTTATTATTTATTTGTTTATTGAACAGGGACAATGTACAGCACATAAGCAGTACCAGATTTAGCTATAAGCTAATTTCCATCTGCAGTCCCTGGGCAGTAAACAGCGTATTACATCTCTGTCAAGATGGGAAACCTCACACTGAAGTATAAAAACAATAACACACAATTTCACAACAGTAAAACACAACAACACAATACGAACAATAAAATCACAACATTTAGGACACCACAACAACAACGACATCACAACAGTAAGACACCAAGAAAACAGGACATCACAACATTAAGAAAACAATCTATGCATGATGGGTATATGCTTGGGTTGATTTCAGCCATGACTTCATCTTACATTTAAAACCAGCAAAGGTGTTCCACTCTCTTATCTCGCTTGGTACTAAGTTCCAAGACTTGGTGGCTCTAACTGAAAATACAGACATGCCAAACTCAGTGGATCTGTGCTGTACTACACAGTCCCCTCTGTTAGACGTTCTAGTTCTCCTTCCATTGTCTGAGCACAGTGACACAAACTCATTTAATGGAGGAACGGCCAAATCATTCATTATTTTATAAACTAAACATACATCAGCAAGAAACACAAAACTTTCAAAGGTCATGAGATTATGTCTTTGAATTATGTTACAGTGGTGATATCGTAATGGCTTTTTGTCCAGTACTTTGAGTGTTTGTTTGTAAAGTGTTTCAGTGGAGCAAGTGTTGTTTTTCCAGTTTGTGACCAGCTTGTAATACAGTATGAGATGTGTGAAAAGATCATGGAGTGGATGTAAAGTTTTGCTGCATCTAGAGGGAGCTGGTTCCTGATGTACCTAAAATTCCTTAAATTGAATTTGACTCTATTACACACCTGCTTCACATGTTTCTTAAGGCGAGACACCCCAGGTGAATAGGGATTTTTTTTAAACTTATAGATATCATCATGAAACTTTGCCAGTTGATTACTGATACTAACACAATTATTGTTTGTATTACATGTTTTTCTTTAATATTTTATTAAATATGCAAATATGGCAATATTTAACCAATTATGCGTAAATTTGGGTCATTTTTTGAGAAAAAAATCAAGATGTTGGATAAAGCCAGAGTTACAATTTCTATTTTATTTTAAGCACATATTAGTTTCTAAAGTTTTTACACAACAGATTTTGGATACAGCCTTTTTTCATTTAATAAATCAAAAAATACTATGTACATGTCTTAGAAATGCATTTTAGGCATGTTTTTAGGAGGAAAATGTATCATAAATCAGACAATTAACAATATATTAACAAATCCTTGTATAAAAACCTTTAAAATAGTGCTATGAATGATTATAGAAAGTTTGGTTGATGTCAGTGGTCTAGAAGTTCAGATATCTTTCTCAGAGTGTTGGAAAAAGCTCATTTTGAGAAAACGGCCGTTAAAGATAAAAACGTGAATTCTGCTGATAATCACTAATTATAGCTAGAGTAATTTATTGAATTAGGCCCTACACCCCTCAATGCCATATAGGCCTACCACTGCTTAACATATATAAACCATAGCATAGTAACATTTACATCCACATGCTAATTTAAACGTGATTAATTCATTATTAGCCACTGTCTGTCAACCTGCTCCGGAGTCGGCACAGACGCTCTCTCTCCCCACCATCTCCCCTCTGAACCTCTGACAGTCTGTGTCTCTCCGACGTGATCGGCGTGATTTACATGTCTTTAACACTTCTCCCCTTCAAATGACGATCATGTAATGTCCGTAGCTAATTGATTAAATATTTTTTTGTGTTGGTTTGGCATATTTTCGACGTTTTTCCCCATTTTATTTTGTGATTTTCGAGCTACCCGCGGCTAGCATCACGTGATGCCTTTTAGCGAATCACATCGTCAGAAATGTGCATTAGCCAATGAGATCGCGTTCCTAGCATTGAATCCCTCCTCACACTTTCACGATTGGTTACTGATACAAAGGAAATGACCATTTTTGGATCTGATAACGTTGCACTTTGGATTCAGAGCTTTCCAACAGTACCATGGTTATTATGATTCATACAGCGGTCGCGATGCTGTATGTTACGTTAGAATGCTCACTTTTGACGAATTTAGGAGCAAAATACAGTCGCAAGCAGTCAAAGTTTAGTAAAATAAACACCTAAAACATATATTTTGGACCTTTTATCCATACTAGTATGAAAGAAGACATGTTATGGAAGCTAAATAGACACAAATCTCAAAATTGACCAATGCTTGAAAAACGATGTTTTTGCCTGCCGTGTCTCGCCTTATAAGAGCTGTGAGTCCACAGTTATTCCTAAATATTTAAAATGTGAAACAGTCTGGATCCTTTCTCCATTAACAATGATATCAGGCTGATTTCCATGTTTCCTATTATAAAAGTACATGCATGCTGTTTTACTGATGTTGAGTGTCAGACAGGACTTTGAGAGCCAATCAGAAATTTTGGCCATTGCTTCTGTTAATTTGGCGGCCACCTCACATCTGTTCTTTCCATGTGCGAGGATGACCGTGTCATCTGCATACATTTGTACGTCCACTTCTGGACATACAAGTGGCAGATCATTTACATATAAGCTAAACAATAAAGGTCCTAAAATTGAGCCCTGCGGGACACCAACAGAGCAGCCAATGAAAGATGAAGTCCTATCCCCAACTCTGGTGCCTTGTTTTCTTCCAGTGAGATAGGACTCCATCCATTTCATTGTTTCCACAGACAAATTAAAATTGAACACTTTTGAGAGCAGAACGCTATGATTAACAGTATCAAATGCTTTGCTCAAATCCAAAAATACCGCACCTACAGCACTCCCACTGTCAATATTTGTTTTGATTTTTTCAATGAGATAGCAGGTTGCCATCTCAGTTGAATGATTTCGCAATCAGATCTTCAGAGCTCCATGGCCCATTTTTTTCTCATACAGGTTAAACTAGACATACCACACAGATCACACTATGTTTCACTTCTGCATGATTTAAATATGTCCTCTTTGGCTTCCAAAGGAGCAAAGGAGCACAATGCAACATAAGATTCAAATTCACGTAATATTCCCTAAAACATTTTGAATATATTTTGACAGTGCCGTTATCTAGAATTCTGCTGATCTGTGTGCTTTTCCACGATTCTCTGATGTAAATTGTATATGGCAATACCCACTTTCAGCCTCTTGGGTTTCCCCTATAACTCCTACTGGCCTGCCTGGCCTTCCCTTTGTCAACAGCAGTGGGCGCTGAGTGAAAGTACTACCAGGGCAAAGTCTCTTGTTGGAGAACCAGTTCATTCTGTATGTCATTTGTTTTTAAGAGTGGCTGGCTTGTATCTTGAAACGTAATCTGCCCTGATGCCACATCTGAACCAGTATCTGCCAAAGCTGTCAAGGGCCATAACGCCTGGCCTGTGTGTGTGTGTGTGTGTGTGTGTGTGTGTGTGTGTGTGTGTGTGTGTGTGTGTGTGTGTGTCTCTATAAGGAAGTATTCTAGAAAATACTTCATGAAGCAATAATGTTGTTGCTTTATTGACCCAGGTCACGTAGGAATTTTGTGACTATGAAGTATAGTGTTTTCGATTTCAGTCGAGCGTTTCTTGCAACTTGGACTCCTCTGTTTTGGACAAAGAGAAGTGGATGTGCAATTCAGTAGACACTTAAGGATGAACTGATATTGTTGCTCACTCCCACGTGCACACAGAAATACAAACACTTTACACCCACACACACCAATTGTAGCTGCCAAAGTCTTATTCATAGGTAAGGGTGTGGCGGATTACGAGAGACCATAACAGTTTTTTTATAAACACACTGATCTCTGTCACAACATGCATCAATCGGAAAAGATGTTTTTTTTCTTCAATATAATGCCTCAAGGTTAATATGAAACACCACTGAATCATTATATGACAAACCCAGGTGAGAGTGAGTTAACTATTACAAAGCATGTGTGTGTCTCTGTGTGTGGGTGTTACAGAGATAGAGAGAAAAACAGAAGAGGGATTTATGAATGAGGAAGGATTTTTTAGAACATAGTCAGAATTCCCCATAAAATCCCCATTTAAAAACATCAAAAGGTTTGCCTTTGCCTTTCAAAGACTGGTGCTCGTATATACTGCATGTGTATTTTATAGGCAAGCAAAGGGTCTATTCTTTGTTCTGCTCTGTGGTATCATGCTAGGACACTAGACAAATGTGCTCAGAGCTAACAGTCAATGTTGTGCCACAGAATAACCTAGGTTATTTGGTTGAACAGACCATTGCAGTCACTTGATATTGCCTTTTTTTGCCAAAGTGTGAAATAGGATGTGAACCTTTCCTTGCGGCCTGTCAATATCAAGGCTACATCCTTCCTCAGTGACTGTGATGGAGCCTGTGTTTTTTTCTACAAAGACTGAGAGCGGTGTACTTCCAGTGAGCATGAAAAGGGAATTGCTCCAATATAGTGTGTATCGCTTCCCTATTCCTGACACATGCATGCTGCGCTGAAAGCTTGTGAGCCATGTTTCTTCAGCAGTGGAAGAAGGCCGACACATATTATCACTAACGCAGGCTGTGGTAAGGACACAGTCAGACAATAGAAAGCAAGCTGAGTTGTGGTATTATATTCAGTAACATAGTAGACTAGACTATAATGTAGATGGTAGACAGACAGGGGCCCTCCCCACTGCACTTTCACCCACACTGTGTAAATATTAAGTATCATTCAATCACATGACACAGCTGCACTGCACACCTGCAGGATCCTGACCCTGAAATTTCCCCCCAAAATAAAGACTGCACACCCAACCAAGATGTGTTCACTGGTGGATTGATTTAGTCAAAATTCACAGGAACTGGGTGGTTTCATGGGACCTATTTTAGTGTGCAATACCGGCGCTCCTAAAGTAGCTACATTAGGTCAGAGCAGGAGGAACTTTAACCTGTTGTGATCTCAATTGAAACTTCTTCAAAACTGATTGGTGGGCTCTATATGTTTTGGGCATTTCAATTGAATGATTGTCACATTTGAAGTGACACAATGTAGGAAATGTGATCATGATATATGTGTATTTGCGTATTACAGGGTAATTGAGCACCCTTTGGGTCACTTGCATCACATTGCATGTTGTTTAAACTTCAATAGTCTCACATACACAAAATGTATAGTATATGTCTAGAAATCCTCACGATATTGAATGGTTAGAAATAATTGGCATCATTAGTAGCCTACGTGGCTCTGGCATGGTTTAACAGGAAAAACCTTACCAGTAGGCTGGTAGGCTTGGTATCATTATCTCGGGAAACAAGTTTGCAGACGGCAATCAACATAAGAGCTCGATATAATTTAATAATAACACTATAGCCTACAATCATAAAATAATTTTGAATGTCATCAAAACTCAACTGTGAAAGTAGCAGGGCATATAATTATAGCCTAATCATACTAACATAAAGGTCTACCTTTGCTTTGTGCACTAGCCTACTTAGCTTGTTTGAGCTTGAGTGGGTGGCGACAAAAATATTATTTTAGGAATTGCTGACGAAATATTGTTGAGGTGGTGATGCAAGAAAAGTGATTCGCCACGGCACCGGAAAATAGGCTTTCAGTTTCATGATTCAGTTTCTCCCTAATTCCACCTCTCTCCTTGCTCTGCCTTCTGAAGAATAGAAGGGTTTGTTCGATTTATTGTCTTTGAGCGGCTTTTGTATTAGGTCCATGCTCACGAGCTCGCGAGCCTGTGTAACGCTCAGGGCGAAGGTATAACGTCCTGCTTGTCAGCGAATCAAACTCACCCCTTCGTGCGTCGGAAATGGCCACAAGTGGCTGCGCCTTCCCACTGGGGCGGAACCTCACATGATGTCACAGGTTCTTATAAGTGCTGCCCAAAGTCGGGCTTCGATGATTTAGACAAACAGCTGCAGTGGAAAAACGCTTCTTCCGAAAAAATGCAAAGGTAGGGAGAAAACACATAATCTTCTTCCTCAATCTGGGACATTATCTGTAGCCTACGTTTCCTTGTTTTGCTGTGTTGTGAGAGTATTGCACGTTAAGTGAAACATTTGTTTTGCTGTGTTGTGAGAGTATTGCACGTGAAGTGAAACATGTATGTTGACATGTAGCCTGTAGGTTTATTCAAATCCTCAGGTTTAAGGACTTTAATTTTAACTGAATAAGTATGGTAAAGTGTGCATGTTGCTAAATTCTGCCAGACCGTGTTGAGGAATACAGGGTGCCTAGTGCTATAAAACAGTCAATCCACATTGGGTAGGCCTATGCTGCCTGCCTCTCAGCACAGTGATGTATCTTTTTGTAGGTGTGTGGTTGTGTGTGTGGTCAAGGCTCCTCTCTTGTTTCCTCTCAGCCCTCCAAAGCCTCAGTTTGCCAACTGGCTGATAGAGCAAGTGGAGACAGGCCAGTACACGGGCCTGTGCTATGTGGGCCAAAACAAGTTCAGAGTCCCATGGAAGCACAACTCCAGGAAGGACTGCAATGAAGAGGACAGTAAAATATTCAGGGTAAGCTCTACTGCCTCTATTAAAAAATGCCACAGTGTTATCTGACGTGTGATTAGATACAATGTTAATGGCTTTGTTGACATTTGTCGTACACTCCCAACAACAGTAATACTGCATTTATATCTTTTGGATTTAAGAAAGATGGAGATGATGTATAATAGAAATAGTATAATATTGCTCAGTAAACAGTCCTCATAGGCAGGTGAAGCTGACTCCGACACATGCATTATGTTTGATACCAATCTGTGTTATCTAGTAACTTCATAAGCTGCATACATTTAGTTAGTATGTACATAGAAAATCTTAGTGAAGAAGCCCATTAAAGTCCCACAACATGGAAAGTGAAATGCAAGCTAATACAGTAACTGTTTGTACATGTATAAACAGGCATGGGCGGTGGCAAGCGGCAAAATCAGCGAGTTTCCCAATGACAAGGCCAGGTGGAAAACTAACTTCCGGTGCGCTCTCAACAACCTCTCTGTGCGATTCAAGATGACAACGGATAACTCCAAGAATTCTGACGACCCTCACAAAATCTACGAGATCATCAACACAGAGTGTAAGAAGACGGTCAACCAATCCTGGCCCTGAATTCCCCTGTGGAGCCATTTACAGCTCGAATGCAAAATAATAATGTGGGCCTGTTTTCTTTATCCGCAGACAACTACGAAGGTTTGCCAAAGCAAGATTCCCGGGAGGATTCTGACATGACCTTGGACATCTACAGCTCTCCCATAGAGGCCTTCCCCCCTGGAAATGAGGTGCAATATTATAGTTCACTTGGTTTAATATTGCAAAGATTCATATAACTATTATTTAAATGTTTAAATGATATGCCTTTCTTACTCCATACAGTTTAACCTGTCTAACAATTTCATGGCCATGGAGCTTGGCAACTATGGATCAGGTACTTTGTCTTTTGCAAAGTCAAATTCTGTAGTTCATAACATCCTCGCCACCTTTTATGATTTTAAATAGTTTGTGATGATGGCTAAATATAGTGTAATCTCATTTGTATTGTCTTCAACAGAGGCGCAACTATGGGTAGAGGACAATGGCCAGAACAATCCAGCTCTCATTGGAAGCTATCCTGCGGCGGCCGAGAACCACCCTCAGCTAATACCAGAGCCGGCGCCTCACTACGAGGGTATGTTTAGCGAACTGTCATCAAAATGTCTTCATTGAAGTTACATTTTCCGTTGGCTTTTGTCATGCTGTATGTTATTGTGACGTGTTTTTTTGTGTTTTTTTTTACAGTAAATCCTCAGCCAGCCCTCAGTTCACCTCAGCAGCTGTCCATTTTTGACCTGGAGATCTCAATCCACTACAGGAAAAAGGAAATGCTAAAGACCACATTTAACGCGGCGCGACTGCAGCTTCACTACCACCACCAGGCCCCTGAGTTCAATGCCCATCATCTCTGCTTCCCCTCCACTGATGGGCTGCTGGACCACAAACAGGTACAAGGTCGGCCGGACAATTTGTGTGACAACGCTACAGAAAACACAATATTTTTCAAAAATTGACATTCAGTAAAGAAACTTAAAAGAAACATAGTTTGCGAACATTACTAGGCAGGTTCATTCAGTCAGTCAGTTCGGTGCTGAATTCATCTCAGTGTGTATTTTTTGGTATCTGTAAGACTGAGATAATGTTGACAGTCCACCTTTACAAAACACGGGGAAAGATGGAGATTTACAGTCTCTTTAGAGAATAATCCCCAGGTTTATATACAATATATTGCTCTACATCCATCCTCAGAGTGACAGTCTCCTTCTAACCAAAACCTATTATCTTTGCACCAGATTGATTTCACCAACCGCATCCTAGAGAGCATCCAGAAAGGTCTACTCCTTGAGGTGACAGCTACTGGTATCTACGCCTCTAGGCAGGACAGGTGCCATGTGTTTGCCAGCACCAGTGACCCCAACGTGGCTCACCCAGACCCAAAAAAGCTGCCCCACAACACCACAGTGGAGCTGCTCAACTTTGATACGTATGTCACTGGTAGGTGTGGATCTCTTGGGTCATTTACTTTATCACAACTACTACTTATAGCCCTTACTACTGCTAGTACATTTCATTTGAAACCAACATTAAGTCTGTGCAATAAGCAGTCCCGCCTGTTATCTGTGTTCAGAACTGAAACAGTTTAGAGAGAACAATGGAGGCTCCCCGAAGTATGCCATCAACATGTGCTTTGGAGAGAAGTTCCCTGATGGAAAACCTTTGGAGAAGAAGCTTATCGCAGTCAAGGTAACTCACCTTCCTATTTTCCATGAGCTTCCCCTCAGGGACCCTTGCAGTACTATTCCAGGTTCAGCTCAATTTCCGCCATTTTTAATTGCTGTGTCCCTCTGCCCTCCTTAGGTGGTTCCTCTGATCTGTCGACACTTGTACGAGATGGCCCAGCTGGAGGGGGCTTCGTCTCTTCACAGCGCTAACGTCAGCTTACAGATGTCACACAACAGCCTCTATGATCTCATCCACTCTTACTTTGGTTTGCCTACAGCTGAGGATCCAGCGAGGCCTGCTGCACCTTTTCTACAGCAGGTGGCCTAAGGTGGGGTGTTCCAACTAGCTGTGGGACCACATGGTGCACCGCATCAGCTGACTGCTTGAATGTGTTACAGCAGCAGAAGTTGGGGATTGCATTGTGCCATCACTGATACTACCGTCACTCCAACCTCCTTCTCTGCACTCTCTCCTGTTCGCTTCGTGTTCACACAAGCCTCAAAGTGTAGCAAAACAACCTTTATCACTACATAAGTATAAACGGACTCCTCTGCTATTGGACTGTTACGTTACTTAACTCAAAGGCCAAAGGCCTTGCCTTAGAATAAACTGTTGTATGATGCACTGTAAATGTCAAATCTGCTGATGAAATGGATAGTTCTATTAATATTGTATGTATGCAGGGACCAAATTGCATTACATGATGGTTAATACATTGGTACATGTTAGTTGTTGGATCACATATTTATGAGCTTGTAAACTGCAGATTAAGGCAACATTAAGTGTACATTTTTCATGTGTTGTACAGACACTATCTGCACTGTTCATTCTGAATAAATCTAAATGGCATTTATTTTTTCAAATAAACTGTTTAACCTTGATTGAGGTCTGAAATCATCACTGCTGAGCGGTAATGTATGACTCACAAATATATAGCGTGCGTGTGTGTGTGTTGTGGAATGATATTTGCAAGTTTGGGATTTGCTCACACACACACACATATATATATATATATATATATATATATATATATATATATATGTGTGTGTGTGTGTGTGTGTGTGTGTGTATATATGTGTGAGCAAATCCCAAATATATATATATATATATATATATATATATAAGCAAATGCCTTTAATTAAATTGAGACAACCACCTTTTTAGTCAGTGCAGAAACAAATATTGCATTCAGTTAAACATGAGCACCTGTTTTATTAGGATTCTTCAACCCCTAGTCCTTGGCTTAATAAAGCCAAATTAAAACGTGACAAAAATATTTTACAAGGCAGCTCCAACCATCCAGGTAATCAGTCTTTACAGTAGGCAGACAAAGCAGTATAGACAACAAAAAAGTGAACAAACAGAATTAGTTTCTAATGTCTGTAAATAAGGCAATGTAGGGTGTTGTAATGTAAGGATATCACCAAGAGTAAGGCCAATGACACAACGATGAAATCTCATGGTTTACACTGAAAGGATGCTGTTAATGTTCCCAACTTAAAAAGTGCTACGAGGAACTTTTAAATATTTCTGAAACAGTCTAATTTTTCCTCTGATGATCATAAATGACATGTAACAGCAAACGAAACCATCAGTGCAAAGAATGCTATTTTTGTATAGTTTTTCTTAATACCTTTGTCCACTGGTCCCTCGACCTGGAACTATAGCTGGCATAGTAAAAACACAACCGCTTTAGTCCAAAGGGGATGCATGAATTAACAAACTAAAAGTTCCTCGGAGCACCTTTAACCTACAGCTACCTTGGAAATGCTGTGACTTACGGAGATGCAATTATTTTTCCTATGTTTGGACTATAACTGACATTTTATTATTTAT
>OX442354.1:18230494-18255494 GCA_949357725.1 Hyperoplus immaculatus | reverse complement strand
GACAACATAATTAGCTTTATACTTATGAACCCAGGAAATAACAATAAAAAATAAACTTTAGTCTAAAGGTTTGTTGAAATGAGAGCACCAGGTTGGACATAGACAAAATGTTGACATAATATATTTGCAACTCAGCTAGTGAGGCATAAAGTCTGTTTTATAATCATATTAACTCAAAGATATAACTATTAGCTACAGTACTGTGGCGTCATAGTCTTTAAAAACAGAATGCCCAAAGATAAATTAAATCTCGCTTATTCAGGTTAATGCTTATTTTTTTTTTTTTTTTTTACTTATTTGGCACAACAAAAAATAATCCCTAGTTGATTAAAAGCCATTTCTACATTTCAATCATGGGTTGAAAAAAGAATAAAAAATTCTGATACCACCAGAAAACAAGTAAAATGAGGATGCAGTTATTTGAGAAGAGTGACTCCATTATTCATTTGAAAACCACTTACCTAGAATTTTGCCGTAGTACACTAGACTAGAATCGGCTCATTAAACATGGATATTAAGAGATGTGGAAGACATAACAGAAGCTTTCATTTACAAAACATAAACCAAATAAATTCTACAAACATTTGTCATTAACTCATACCAGGCAGCACAGACGAAATTAATATATGTAGTGTATATATCAAAGCTATTATTTACAACCAAATCTAAAATGGTTACTGATAAATGTTCTACAAAAGTTGCATAACAGTGTATTTCCTTAATGTGACTTCTTAAATATGCAAACTCTGCATACTTTAATACCACGTCTTCGCCACCAAGATGAGTTTTGCCATTGATAAATACCCTCTCCCTCCCTCCCTCCCACAAAACAAAACAGCCATAGAAAAACTCAAAGCCTATGCTGCGTCTTCCCAGTGACATGCCTGTGGAGAAAGCTACCTGATTTATCACTCCATGGAGGGCTCTTTGAGATCTGCCTCTTTAAGGCATAGCCCTCACGGTCTCCTATTAGGTTTCTGAGCTGAAACTACACAAAAACCATCAGTTGTTGGCAGTGACGGTCCAAGCACAAGACACCAATAGAATAGGTGCTGTCCAGATGATAACCAACCAAAGAGAAAAAAAAAAGCTTGTCCTCAAAATTCAGTTAAGATAGAAAAGCTCAACACTAGAGGAAAAAATGTTCCATCCTGAATCTGTGAGCTTTGACTTTACCGTTCACATCATTGGGTAATGTCTGAGAGATATGAGATCACACTCAGTAGTGGGAAAACGTATTGGAAAACTTACTGTAATATGATATATGAAAAAGTGTTTGAATTGGGAGTGGCTGTCCTTGCCTTGTTCACTACTCCTCAGGGGCTATCTGAGATATTCATGGACTCAGTCTGACCCTCTGAGTCCTCTCCCTTCTTGTATTTTCTAGCGTGTCTATATTTGTCCACGTATGCCTTGACCAGATTGCCCACCTTCACCGGATTGATCTCCCCACTCTTGCTGTGGCACACCTGATGGCCAGGAACACAAAATAATTATATGTATACATTCTCCGGAAAAGGGTCATTCAACTGAATACATTACAGATTGAGAAATGTCTGAGTTTAGTAATGAAAAGCTATAAGGGGCTTTCAACTGTGTATAAAAAAGATGTGCAACTCACCTTCTGGACAGCTTTGCGTAAAATCTCTTTGTATTCATCCTTGTCGATGTCTCTCTTCTGGTAGAACGGTTTGATAGCCAGTTTCACCTCCTCGACAGCTCTCTCCTGCATGTGCAGCTTCTTCAAGTACTGCTGCCAGGAGGAAAAAACAAACACAAATGTCATGATATAGTTTTCCACAAGTATTCTCAAAGTAGGAAATGTTTGCCATAATATGTATTTCAAATTCATGTTTCACTACTTGAAATACCTGGTTAGTCCTTTCCTCTGTCTCTCCTTCTCCGCTGGTTGATAACCCCTCACCATCTGATCTAGAGGAGCTACTGATTGGACCAACGGCACTGACAGCTCCAGTGACGTCCTGTCCAAAGTATGGGGACATTATATTGATATAACCAGACGAAAGGATTACAGGAAGAAATAATAAATAAATATAGATTAAGTTATTTAGGGCTGTTATATATAGTATGCAAGTCATATAGTAGTCTTAGATATAACAATAAATGCGTTTGTAATAAGCAAATACATTATTTGTGTAGACAAATCTTTTTTTTTTTTTTTTCACAACATGGCTTTTACTTTCGATTACCCTGAAAATGCCTCGGTATCAGTTTTAGTTTCTACCACTTGACTATCCGGGGAAACACATTTGCTCCTTTTGGGTCAAACACTGCCACCCTCTGGCCATTTCAACACATTAAACACTTGATGTATTTCCTTGTCCTACCTGACTGGATGTCTGGACTGTTGAGGACGGTCTGCGAGCTCCTTCCTGCTTCAGCTTCAACTTATACAGGGCCAGCTCTGTGTCAGAAAGAATTCAGAAGAAAACAATGTAATCACATTTTTAAATGAGCCACAAACATATGCAGTTTCTATTGAAATGATGTGAGCAGCTAACATAAAAATGGGCCGGATAAATTTTAAAGATCAACACTCACTGCTTGCAGATTTCTCTGGCTGAGGCCCCTCGGGCTCCTGTATGTTCCAAGTTACCCTCTTAACTTGAGTCTTGGATTTTGCTCCGCCTACAATCGGTAATATTTGCCCTTCGGTCTTCTCCTCCTCTGGTTCCTTTTCTTGTTTGACAGATGCACCAGTTCCCTCTGTGGGCTCAGGCTCAGACTTGACATAGTCCAGGTTGTCTAGCATCACGTCAACATTGAAGTCATCATCGGAGTCGGAGGGTTGCTGAAGCTCCTGTTTTATGTGGACAGTCGACACAACAGTGTTGGGTTGTTCGACGGAGGCCATTGACACTGGGTGAGACTGGGAGACGTCATCCTGGATGCTTTCTGCTTTAACAGGAATGGTCTGAGTAGAACAGGAGGTGACAGGTGGCTCTTCGCATAGTTTTGGTGAACTTTGCTCATAATTCATTATTGTGATGTCACTGGGTTCAGTCTCAATATCGTCAATAGGTTCAGTCTTAATTACTACACACGTTTCAGTCTGGACGGTGACCTCTTTCGTTCCCAACTCATCTTTGCCTTTGACATCCGCCAAAGACTGTGTGTCGGCCTCTTCCTTCTTAATTGGTTCGGTGATGGGAGAATCTTCAAACATGTCAAACATGTCAAGAGATGGCCGTTTTTCTTTCTTGATTTCTTTTTCAACTTTGATCTCTTTGACCATTTCTGTTGTTGTGGCCTGGCTGTCTGTGCCAAGGTCTTTGCCTTCCCTTTTGACTTTAGAGGCAACGGTGCACGAATGAGCTTCAGCTTTAGTTTCAGCTTTCGTCCCTGAGGCAACTTTTTGCTCTTTGACAGAGCTGCGTGTCTGACCCTTGTCTTTTTTCTTGTCCGGTAAAGGTTTTGTGTCCTTACGAGACGAAACGGAGGGCTTGGAAGTTTTCTCTGAACTCTTGGAGGAGGAGGACACTTCTCCTTTCCTTCGTTCTCTTGAGCTGGATCTGCGTATCCTCTTGTCTTTGGGCCGTGACTCCATCTTGTCCCTGGGGCAGAGAGAAGAGGGTTGCGCTCGTGTGTGCGTGGGCTCTTTTTTCCTCCTTTCAAGGGATCTGGAGCGAGACCGACCGCGTTTATGGTCCTTGGATCGGGACCTGGAACGGGATTTGGACACAGATTTGGTGCGAGAGCGACCGCGTCTCTTGTCCCTCGACACCGGTCTCCTCACAGTGTCTCTCTCTCTGCCGTCGTTCCTCTCCTTGCTGCTCCGTTTCTGCTTCTTCTTCCTTGAATGTTCTCTGCTGCCGGAGCTGGAGCCAGACCTGAAAATCAACAATAACAGACAGATACCTCTTAAGAAAACGATGTGGTACTCAATTACAGGTTTCAAAGCTCAAACAGCTTGTTACTAAATACTTGATAACAGTATTATTGGGACAATAAGGGGATGTCTCGATCTCGATTGTAAGTCGGGAATCGATAGAAATGATGTCACAATCTCAACCTTCTGACTTACAGGCGGACTCGTCCATTCGTGCCATTGTGTATTAAGCTCATTATTGATACTGAAATCAAAGCTCCCCGCCTGTCTTGTTACAGAATATATAATCTAATAGAGCAGTGTTCCTCAACCCTCTCTGGCAGCACCTTTACTTTTTACAGCGCTCCTGGCTCCAACAGCTGAGTCAGATGATCAGCTTGATATCAAGCAGCTTCAGTTGTTTATAACGAGTTGATTTGAAACAGCTGTTGGAGCAAGATGGCAAGTACCCTTCTATTGCTGAATCCAAAAGTGCAGACTTCAGTGGACTCGCGGACTTTGCGGGAGCTTCCCCCGGGAATTCCACGAGACCTCTGGGTTGTCCAAAACAACAACAACAACAACAACAACAACAACAACTCATCAAGTCCACAAGGGGCCTCAAGTGGACTTTCTGCAGACTTCCACTGAGGGTGCAGACGTCACTGGACTTTAATCGACTTCATTGACCACAATGCATTACAGTTAGGACGTGACGTTGTAGACTTCGTGAAAAAAAAAAAAATTAAACTGATTGTCCCCATCGGACATATGATGATGACATATGTACCTGGATCGCCTCCTGTCTTTGGATGGTGAGCGGGAGGGCCGTCTCTTTCTGTGAGTCCTATCGGTGGAATCTGACACAGAGCTTTCTGAGGCTGTGCGTGTCTTTCTCCTCTCTCTGGACCTTGAGCGCCTGCCGCTCCGTTCTCTCTCCTTCTCCTTCTGCTTGTCTTTCTGCCGGCCTGCTTGGCCCGAGGCGTGGCGCTCTCCTCTCCTGCCCCGCTCATTGTCTGGCGTGGTGGAGCGCCGCTCCCTAGAAGGAGCCTGGGAGGTTTTCTTCTTATTGGTCCCGTCCCTCGATGGGGACTTGGAACAGGATTTGGAATCCGGTTTAGTCACCGCCTTTTGTTTCTTCTTGTCTGACGCCGAGTTGGACGCTGATGACGAATTGTTCTTAGACGTAGCGGACACGCTGGTAGACGTTCTCGGTCCACTCTCCTCTTCCGTTGTGTCTCTCTCCATCTTTAGAAAATCTGGGTTGAGATAAAAAGGCGTTGTGGCGTTGTGTGCCGTGTCTGAATTCAAACGGTGCGCAAACCGTTCAGCTTCATCTGCCTCGTCCGACTCGGGCTCTTTCTTAACTTTGGTGTCAAGTAATGCCGTTTGTTTTTCAGTCTTTTCTTTTTTAACCTTGACATATTCTCGTGAGCCCCTGGCCTCCTGCGATGGGGTTTCCTGAGCACTAACTCTCGTTGGTTGCTCCTGTGAGACCTCAATCTCCTGCCTTTCCGTTTTCACGTGAATCAGGTCATGCTTGCTTTGCCTGTTTTCTAAACTGGGAGCCTTCCGTTCATGTGTTGCGTGTAGGGAGCTTGCCCCAGGGTTTGTGTTCTTGGCTTCATCGTCCGAGCTGCTTGACTCTGAGTTGGTGGGATCAAAGGGGTCGTAGATGGTAGTACTACTCTCTTGCTCCTTGTCGACTGCTGTGTGTGACGCGAGGAGCATCTGTTTATCCCTGCGCAGCTGTCTCTTCTTTACTTCCTCTTCCTTTTTCCTCCAGCGCTCCTGCACGCTCTCTCCGGTAGCGGAGGACGAGCCAACACTCAGACGTCTGGACTGCCAGGAGTTCCCACTGGCATTAATGCGGAAGCTCACTGCTGCTGATGAAGAGGAGGAAGAGGAGGGGTAGCGTGGATGGCTTGCAGGGGAGCCAGTGGAGGAGGAAGATGAGGAGAATGAGTTGGAGAAGGCCGTTGTTGTTGATGTTGATGAGCCCGCCCCTCCGTCAGACTGTCTCTGACCGTCTGTCCTGCCCTTCTGCTGGTCCACACTCTGCTGCCTTCCCTTGTCCCCGGCGAGGCTGTTCATGCCCGATTCTGGCATTTCGTAACCATTGCTACTGGTAGTAGAATCACTGCTATTGCCTCGATTACTCCTGCTGCGATTACTGCCGATGCTGCCACCAGGACTAGTGCAATCATTTGCGATACCGCCGCTTTCCCTTTTAATTTTTGGTATCCTAGGAAGTACTGAAACGTCTACCCACATGGGCTTTGCAGGTGCTGCTTTTTTAGGTTGGGACTGTGGGTGGGTGGGGTGGATAGAAGAGGTGGGAAATCCGTTGGTTGCCCGGTGACCAGGAGGCTGGGGAGGTCTGATTGGACGAGGTGGCTGCAGGCTGTGTGGACCTCGAGGAGCTAGGTCAGAATGGGAAGATGGTTGAATTTGGCTGGAGGGCAGGTAGGAGGAGGAGGAGGAGGAGGAAGGTAAGCGAGAGGAGCTCTGGGAGAAAGGTCTGTTGGTGGAGCCGCGGGAGGATCCAGGTAGGTCACTGCTGTACGGGGGAGACATACAACTGTCTACTTGGTTGGGTGACATCATTGGGTTGATGTCGGCGCTGGCATCTCCTGAGCTGTTGCTGCAACTAGGCGTTAATGCAGATGGCAACACTGTAACACAGAAAATGTTAACAAAATATGTTTATAAGTATATGGTCAGCAAATCACAGAAGACATGAAAGTGTTGAGGAAAATTGTCAACGTTTAAAAACAACACACACACTTACTTTGCTTTGTAGCTTTAAGGGTACCATCCCGATTGATAACGACATCGGAGCTGTCCATCAAGAGCATGTTCTGTCCTGATAGGATGCTGCCCAGCAGGTCAGGGACAGGAGCCGCCTCCATAACACCCCCTGACTGTGGGACATCCATAGCCCTCCTGGAATAGCAAGTAAATCCTTCAATTAGATCAACCACATTTCTTACGTATTCACCCAGCTAGTAGATACCATCTTGGGCACTTCGACTGAGTCAGGTAAGGCAACTCATAATTATGAGATATTGCATATATCAGCAGTTATGATGTCAGACATGATGCACATTAGTTGTGTGACCAAAAAAAGACATTTAAGAAAAACCAAGAAATAGTTTAATTCCAAGCGGACTCTCATAACAATGATTTGGTTCCATCTATCAAGCTGTGTTGCAAATGATCTCAATTTGCAATTGTTTTTACATCCAATAAACCAATGTTCGGGGTCATTAGAGTTGGAAGCAACAACATTACATTCTTACACCATGCTGCAGTAAATGCTTGGACATGTTAGGGATCTACAGGGAGAATCAAAAGCAGGTTATTGTCAGTTCCGTATCAGAACCTGTTCTATATAACCCAGCCTAAGACATTATGGCAAGAGGGGGCTGTTACCTGGAAAGGCTTGCGGTGACCGGCCGAGCTACAGGCTGGTGAGAGCGAAGAGCAGAGCGTGAGATCCCTCGTCTCTTGGCCTCCAACAGTGATGTAACACGGTCCTGCTGCTGCTCCTCCTCACTGCTCACATCAATACCGTCAGACAACATTTGTTTAGGTATTTACAGTATTATATGGACAGCTACATAAAAACAAATAACACGGTGAAACATATGTAACCACAATCAACTTATGCACATTTTATTTTCCTATACACTTAAATAGATACTAGTGATAGCCAGATCGGTGTTCGTTGCAATTAACATCGCACATCCAAGGTAGCATCAAAACAAAGCACACATTGGACTGAAATTATTTGAGTGGTGAGATATGTTGTACTTGTAACCATCTCTATGAATGCTCTACATATTATACTATCCACAAATGACATGAAGTCCTTTAAATGGTCTTCTTACTGTTCCACAAATGGATCCAGGTTAAATGGATCTCCATAGATAGAGAGGGATGCGGCACCAATGTCAGCACGCATGTTGCTTAGCGTGTTCTCTGCCGGCCGGTATACTGTAGGCAGCGAGGAGCTCTTCTTGTCCTTCACAATTCCCAGATTGTTAGCAATACGGCTTCGAGGAGTGATCGGCTTTTTCAACACCTAGTGGGAGAACATGGGTATAGAATTTATGTGGTGAGAGAAGTGTCTTCTGGCTACGAAATACATTCATTATTACAAATAGTGAAACACTTAACTTAAAATTTCAAGAGTAATGTTGAGGACACACTCACCAGCCTTCTTCTGGATTTAGTCCTCCTCCGTTTCCTCCTTTTGACTCCAGTACTTGCTACTTTACCGTTTTTGCCCTTAGCAGAAGTTGTCTTCTTTCTGCGCCTTCCTGTTCAATCAATCATAAAAGTTATGCCTCACACACAGACAGACACATACACACATCACTAGTTCCAACTTTTCTTTCACTATATCTGTTCATGTTTGTGCTAATCATTATGCTAACCCTATCGGAAATGTGTTGGACATTTTAATGCATGCGTTACTTACTGGCCTTGCGCCTGCGGGTAGATGGGACACGAGGTGTGAAGTTCCGTACATAAACGGCCGTGTTCAGCCCAGCCACCACAGCGTTAATAGTTTCATCCAGCCAAGTGGACTGCATCATATACGTGGGAGCCAACTAGTACAGAAATAGTTGCATTACTCCACGTTGCTTTCACAAATGTATGTTGTCTAAATGCTACACCCAAACACATGCACTGCTCCTTAAAGGTGGAGTCAGTGATTCTGGAGAATGCCTGTTGTCAAAATCAGTTAACATTTCCTCATGATCCACTATCTGTCCGTACTGTGTGTACACTGAAACAAATCCAGTTTTAATACGCAGCCTAGGCTCTTTAACCTGGTATGTAAACAAAGGGGGCCCAGTGCTGCTTACAACATACCTGTTTACAGATCCCAGGTTGTCTATTAAACATTGGATTTATTTTTAATCGTGCATACACACAGTACGGACAGGTTGCGGATCCTGAGGAGATATTTACTAATTTTGAATAAAAGTGATTTTGACAACAAGCATTCTTCAGAATTGCTGACCCCACCTTTAAGCTTGAAATGTGGGAACATTTCAAGGAGAGCAAGCATTTCGTTTTTCACTTCATTTAACCTTTATTTATACTGGAGAGATCATTAAGGGGATGACCCTCATTTACAATGACGTCGAGTCAAACAAATGCAAAGAAACAACAACACAAACACAATGCAAATATAACACATTTTCAAACCCACATGCTATTATTTCTGATGTCAGTAGCACTTAAGTTCATTAACAAAAAACACACAAAAGCATAAATCATCACGTAAATAGTACGGTAAATAATACAATCTGCACAACAAAATCTCTGCAAGATCCATCAGCATTGTGCTTTATTCTGGTGTAAGTGTATTAGAAAAATGAGCCAAGACAGAAGCGTCACGCCTCCATGCCAAACCTGTGAGGTGCGTGCCTGTGTGATGCGATGTCGGTTGACGTTGGCTCGGACCCTCTCGCTATGCTGGGTGCGGGCGATGGCTCTGGTGGGACCTGGAACACGGGACTGGGATCGACTGGTGGCAGGACGAGCGCTGGAAGGAAGGCTCTCTGTGTCGCTAACCTCTTCAGCTGAAACCCCTGAGGAGGACACAAATGATCAACATCTGACATGTGAAAAAATATTATACTAAGGGAAAACTATTAGTTGAGTGCTTAAGCATGGCCACGTGCAATATAATGAATAAAGTTATGCGTCAATATGGTTTTCTTTAATAGATGTTCTTTTTGGGGGGAGGCAGGGGGGTGTAAATCATATATCGGAAATATGTATATATTTTTCATTCATACACCTATTCCCCAATAATCGAAAAAAAGAAAATTCAAATAACTTAAATTCATTGTAATATGTAATACTATAACAAAATGGAATATTAAAAAATAAAAAAAATCCTGTCTGTAGGCTAAATGACAATCAAGTCCAAAATACTGATTAAGATTGCATGAATTGAAGAGGGTATATAAGTTAAAGGCTTACTTGAGTGTTGTACGTTGCTGACTTCACACTCTGGGCAAAACCACTCCTCTACAGGAACTGAGTCAAGAGGTGGCGTGAGACACTCCATGTGATACCTACGGAAAACAAAAAAGCTTATCAGTTTTTTCTGATCATGACAAACCAAAACGGCTTATTGGGCAATACGATTTAGAGAAAATATCTAATTCCAATGTTTCTGGCTGATATTGCAGCTACAATTTGATTTGCATCTAATATTCATGATGAAGCTTTGGATCAACAGAGAGATATAGAAACATCTGTCAAAAAAGTTGCAGTGTATTTTTTATTTTTTTTGCAAGTCTACATTTACATTTTTCCATTTCCAATGCAAATACGACTTAATTAAATTGAACTGAAAGTCAATGGTTCCGCTGACTTTCCATACCGTAGCGCTCGATCATTTTGCTATACCACAAATTGGTTGTTGTGACGAAATTTTTCCGCGCTGTCTGACTCCGTCTTTGACTGAAGTATGTGCGCGAGCGAATTGCATGTTTTATCTAGCGCTCGGAGGAATTCCATCCTCTTTGCTTGGTAGTTACCCATAGTTACCGAGTCGCACTGCCTTCGTGAGCCCGTTTGATACGAAGCCAGTCACAAATGTCTCTCAAATACGAGTTTTGGCGGGCGTACATTCATCAGGAGACTATTTTATCGCACCGCAATGGTAATTTTGTATCGCGTTTCACCTGCCTAGTTTGTGGGCGTATATGAAAGCCCATTGGGCCACTTCTGATTGGTTAGCATGACTGCTACACGGGGGACACTTGTTGGGCCTGTTCCAGAAAGCAGGGCAACTCTCTGACTTGACTTATCTCAAGTCTGATATAGTAATCTCGGTAATTCAAGACAAAAAAACGTCTGACATTTTTTTTCTCAAGCATAATGAGTAGCAATATTGATGTAACCATTGAAATCATGTGCAGTAAACAGACAGTCTCTCCTTTAGTACAGAAAACCTACTGAAATTCTTTACTGCAAACAAATAGTACAGTATTAATTCAAGTAGCCTACCTGATTGATTTATAACTAAATCAATTTTCCTCAGCAAGTGATCCAATTGAACATTCGTGCATCATTTCTTCACTAAAACACCTATTATTTTTTAAAGCGTCTGGTCTGTGACTTGGACCTCTCAAGTGAACTAAACATTTGCGTTCAGCGTCACATTTTAGCCTGACAGAAATATGCCACTGATGTTACAAAACTCTATGTTGATAAAAAAATATATGAAGTGCAACACAAATGATAAATTCTGAATTGAGAGTATGTCCTCAATGTGTAATATGATTATGATCAAATGAACAGAACATCTTCGGGAAATGATAAAACATCCAGATGGAGATTCCTGTGTAGTATTTTTATTTTCTCACTCAATCCACTCTTCAAGAAAAGGACCTGCTATTCCCACACTTCCTTCAGACACTTCCTTCATTCTGTAGCTTCAGCTTAAAATGACAGAAAACTCGTAGTTGGTTGAAACAAAAAAAGCCAGTTAGCAGGTTTTCTGAGATTAAGACACAGCGGGAACTGACTCAGGGCTGAGCTGAACCGGCTTTGTCTCTACTGAACCCACTTTCTGGAACAGGCCCCCAGTTGAATTTGCAAACCCATTAACGCAACAGTTTAGAGCGTGTTTAGATCCTAATTGCAGCCTTTGTCTCCAATAAATCATTCAATCTTAGCTATAAAAACATAAACTGACTTTCAACATAAGACAGCGTTCTTTTATTAAAATAAAATCTCTCACCCAGCATCACAGCCATCGCAGAGCAATAGGCGGTCCTCGCGGTCACTGCCCCCACACACCTCACAGCTGGTCTGCTCCAGGTCCAAATCTACAATTTCCTCCACAACTTCCTTCACAGGCTTTTGCACTGTGATCTGAATTGAACAGCCCATCACAAAGATACCACATTAGCCATCAATCGACACAACAGTATACAGAGAAAACTGAGTTAATAAATGTACCCAGGAGTTTTGAGACCAAGACATCAAATGCGCTCACCACTTTCTTGACTTTGCCTCCATAACATTTCCTCAGGTAGATGTTGTTGAAGGTGATTCGGTCGACGGGGCACGAGTTTGCATTCTAAATAAGCAGAGAACAGAAAACATTATGTAAATGAGCCATTCAGCTTTCTCTACCCCCAGATGCTTCTTCAAATGCAGAGCAGCAGCAGCAGCAGCATATACAAACATTTAGTCAAACCCACCTTGGCCCATTCAAGGATGCAGTCGAGACAGAAGTAGTGCTCACAACTCTCTGGTGTTACCACAGGCTGACTGGTGAAGGAGTTAAGGCAGATGGGACACTTGTCTGCGTCCTCATCCGAGCTGGACAGCCCCGCAACGTCAGCAGAGGTCCCCCCAAGAGCTCCGTCCTCGGCCTGAGCGTCTTCTTCCTCATCTGATAAAGTGGGTAGAAGTCTATGTTTTATATTTATATTTTTTTATTGTTAGAGGATATTGCAGCATGACAAAAAGTAGTGGGCAAAATAACGGTTTACTTATTTCACCTCGTCAGTGTGTATAGCAGCAGTAGCTTACTTTTCCTCTTTCAACTCAATAGGAAATCTAATAGCTTGTTAAAATTACAATAGTTTGCAGGTTGAATCAGACCAGCTAAAAATGTGTGATATGATAACATAGTTGTTTCTTTAAAAGGAAAAGAACAGACCGCCATCTTTGACAACAATATAAATGGCACAGGCTGTGTTCCAATCCACATACTTTCTGCTATCTAGTATGGTAGAAAAAGGATTTAGGATGTCCCAGTTCTTGTGGTCATTATTCTCCTCCTCTTTACCTTCTTCTTCTTCCTCTTCCTCTTCCCCATCTTCATCTAGGTTATCCTCCCCCTCTTCCTCTCCACTGTCAGACTCTCCCTCGTCAGACTCGGCTTCATCATCCTCTGAGTCATCTAGGAGGGAAAAACAATGTTTAAAAAAGCACGCAGAAAATGCACATGGTTTGCAAGCTTTACGGTATGTTTGATACAGCGACTTTTATGAGAGTGAATTTGAAAAAAAATAAAACGACTCATTCTTGCATCGGCCTATGATGCTCCAAAGCTAAAACAAAAACACGTTACCTGAAATGTCCCACAACGCAGGCCTTTTTCCTTTGCTTTGGGACGCACTGCGGTTTATCAGCTCGTCTTGGCTGTCATCTTCATCCATGGCTGACCATGAAGAAGAAGAGCACCTTTACAATAGTTCCTCTCACAGATGTCCTCCCAATGTATCCTTTGAAGATAGATAGAAGGATTGCATACATTGTTTTGTTTTTTAATCCCAGACAGTGTTTGTATTTGTTTGTGTGCAAAATTTTAAAAACAAACAAATGGTTTCAGTATCTGGCTTAAATCACATTATGGGCTAAGTGTAATGGTAGCACGTGAGCCAATCTACTCACTGTTTAAAAGACCAGGTGAGCTCGGAAAGACATTCAACCAAATGTATGGAATGACAAAGGTTTTGTTTTGTTTCTTCCAAATCCTTGGAAGAAAGTGAAAATGAGCATCAAGCACGTCCTCTTGGTCTATGCATGGGACGTAGCAATACAGTGAATAGACGATAGGTCAAGCACGATCTTACTACCAACGAATGACCTTTGAAACTATAAAACAACTTTATCAATGTTCCGAATTTCGTATTTTTGTTGGCTGACAAACAAGAAAGGGTAACCTTGCACTGGCTAGCCAGCAACATCAGTGTGCTGCAGTGTAAGCTAAGGCTAAGTTTGTAAACAAAGAAGAAAACTAGGCACCAGAGTGCTCCCTCTGTGCCTCAAATGAAATATACGTGCAGCGTTCACGTGCATGTCCACATTAAAGATAAACGGACCTACAAGCATGCGGGACTAGCATATAACGATGTTCTTACTGCACAAATGGCGCTAGCGAGTAACATTAGCTTCAGCATAACGTGTTAGCTAGCCTCAGAATAGCAACATTTAGCGAACGACAACTACAAGCTCGTTCGTGCTCTGCACGCAGTGTGTAAGGTAGTTTACGCAAAGTCCCCATTCAACCGTCATTACTACGGTGTCATACTCTAGCATTACATAGTTATTTCAAACCTACCCTATGGAGTTGTGGTCTGAGGTATGTCAGAGTGATTTGAAGTCTCCACTGTTGTTGAGTGACACCACCGGCTGGCTAGAGACGGAAAAGGCCGAGTGCAATCAGCCGACTCTTAAAGAGACAGTGTCCGTTGAACAGACCCATTTTTACTCGCTGGCTTTCGACCCAGTGTGAGACTTTTGATGTTATTTTATTGTACCTTATTTTTGTTATTTTAGATATTATTTTTACCTTAGCTTTATTCATTTTTTTATCTATTTTTATTGTACCTTATTTTACTTATTTTTATCTATTTTTATTGTACCTTATTTTAGGCCTATACAGCACTTTGTCTCTGTTCTGGTTTGATGAAGGCGCTTTATAAATAAAGTTGGATTGGATTGGATTGGATTGGATTGGATTGGATATGAAACCATAGATGAAACCGGTCGGAGACATGCACACGTGAATTAGATACAGTGTGGCTGGCTACTACAGTGTGTCCGCATAGATATGATGTGTCCGTAGCATAGTATATATCTATCTAGAAGGCTACTGTCTGTGCCAGAGTGTGTCAAGTTATTAATGGCTCAGTCTGCTATCCACATTCAAACCATAAAGAAGCCCTTAAAGACAAATCAAACACTAAACGATAAAACATGTTTTTGGAGTAGAAATAAAGGCCAATATTTTCCATTGTAAAACACTCAAAAGGATTTATTTGATTGTATACACTGTACCTTACGACCTTACACTTTATTGTGAATGCACTGCTCGGGAAATGTCCACCACACTGTCAAGTCAACCCAGTGTAAGGCTACCTCAACCTTACTAGGCTATAAAAGGCTAATAAATCAAATCAAAAGTATGATAAATGTAGGCTAATTGAAATTGTATTAACAGTCTATTAACAGTGAGGCTACAACGAAAATGTGCCCTCTGTCTCCCCCCAGTGGTAACCTTAACTTGACAAAACCAGCTGTTACATCATACAATGTAATCCTCAATTTGCTACTTTATGTCATGGGGTTATGTGTATCCTGGCTGTGAATAATCCGTCAAGGTCTTGACCGCCAAAACTGGTCAAAAAGAAAACAATAGTGTAAACATAGGCTACCCAAACCCAAAAAGTTATTCGATCATATCAAATAAGACAGAGAACATTATGTTCTTCTGAGTTTACAAAGGGGGTCAATCAAATATCCTACAGTGATTTGTGTGTGTGTCTAAAAAAGAGGTTTTCTCTTATAATTAACCATATCTGATGAGTTTTAAAAAGTATTTAGGCCTAATAGTAACATTTTAACATCAGGGTTATCAATTCATGCTATGATTTGATTAAATTCCGTTCAATAAAAGTGTAACACTTTTCTTTAGCATACGTGACATTTAAAAGAAAAATATTTTCGAAATGCAGGTTACATTGCAGTGATGGGAAATGATGGGATGTGATACAATTTGTGTTAGCGATGTCAGGGGGTTCCTAAACTCTCACTCCGTAAATAATTGAGAGTTCATCATCATCACGTTCTCCTTATCCTCCCCCTCCGCCTTCTCGGCGTCATCATCAGATCAGACTGTCATGCTGCATCCTTGGTACGTGCACAGCCACACTCCGCTCATGGCAACACTGTACACAAGTAAGCCGAGTTCAACCACTTCGTATTGTAGGGGTAGGGGCGTCCTTTGTCAAAGCGGATAAAAGCACACGCATCCCACCCCCAAAGAGCAGCTGTCGCATCACGTGCGTCTATTTGGGGATAAAGGGACCTGTGTCGCATTGACTTTTGCAATAAATAATAATCCATGGCAGAAAACTGTAAACACGATAATGGTTCATTCCTAATGTACGACGTGCAAAACTGAACGCGCCGCACCCCAACTATAACTCTCAAAGTCAACCTAAATGCTGCCCTCGTAAAACCCACCTCTCAGGCAATTGCATTGGTCGTTATTCTGTAATGGGCAGGTCTTTCGTGTCCAACGCGGCAGTCCATTGGCTGTTAGCGACGCCAGTTTCGTCCTTATTTGCATAACCAGGTCGGGTTGCAGATGCAGGGGAGTGGGCAGGGTTGGGGTAGTGCAAGTGAACTCAACTTCTGCGTCGGTGTAGGCTACACTATAGTCTCAAAATGCACCTATAAGTTTCACCGTGCACTGAGATTTCTCCCAGAAGAAAAAAAAACATTTAGGATGTTTGGCAGACAGGCTCCTGGCAGGGGGAATTTAATATCATTTTATTTAAAAATTAATCCAAAAAGAAAACTTGGGACTGGTAAGTATAGCTCCCTTTATCCTCCACTATTCTTAATTCTATCTATATGGTGTGGATGAATAGGCCACATCACGCCTATGTTATTGGATGTCAATTTTTCCACTAATTTCTTTGCAGTTGTTAGGTGTAATTATTAAACATTTGAGAACTTTTTTCTTCTTTTTTTTAAACAAACAGAAAGCACTTACATATATCTCTGTAGCTGAATGCATAGCCTACACAGTGGACTAGGAGCAGACTGTAGGCTAATTTGTAATTATGTAGTGAGCCTACACTTTGTTACAGTGTTGGGACAATATGTGATTTAAAAAAAAAAGTCGATTTAACTAATTTGTTATATAATGTTCATTATGTTTTTAATAATCATATTAATTAAGAATGAGTGATGCCGCTGTGATCTCCACTCTTCATGTTGATTATGTCACTTTATTTCTTAGCCTTTGTCCGTGTTTGCTCCACAGATTGTGCTAGCCTTTTTTTCTTCTTTTTTGTCAGTGCACTGTGTCTGATATCTAAAAGCAGGTGAGCCACTGACTAACGCACATTGTGCCATTTGCCAGTTCCACTGTGCGTGTGACAGCGGCTAACCTGGTTTTGGGAATGCCCCACATTTTGAAGAGACCAGCAAAGCCAGCCGGAGCGGACAGACAGACTGACATACACCTCTACTTTATTATTTCCAGGCGCTCCTCGGTCATCATGTCCCGTAGACATTGCCCTCCCAGCGGTCTCCATGTGTACTGTAGCCCACTTCCTCCTATGTTCACATACTGTCCCCGTTATTATTTAGGGCCAGCAACCTTTTTGCATCGCCTCCTATAGAGGAAAAAAACACTCTCTAATGCCCCCTACTGTCAAGACTATTGGTGAGTATTTTGTTTCTGTTTCATCTAGTGTGGTTTTCGACGTGAGGATCATCACGTACTCCTGGTTTCAAATTAGTTTTAGGTCAGAGGGTTCTTGTAAGAGGGTCCAGGGGGGAGTGATGTTGGGGGAGGTGAAAGGACTCCAACAGATATGAGCTTTACTATGAAGATTCTCAACTTGGTATCAGACCACATAATATAGTAGGCTACTGATTCAACACATGTACACCATTTAAAAGTAAAACTATTTTTTAATGTATTGAAATAATTAACTTCTTAACTTATCTTTGATCAGTACAAATCTGAATTGTAACAAAGTGTGAAAATCAATCCTATCCGCTCATTGTGTACAATGTATTTTTGTTATATAACTATTCCTCAAGTGACCAGTAAAGTATAAAGTTCTCCTAAAATCAATTCTGGCATCATGTCATTTTTTTACTGTCGTTTTTTTTTTTACCACGCAATGCATTTTATTGGTATCAGAGGGGCCGTTTTATTCCCATCAGTGCACAGTGCTCACTGTGACACAGAGGAATTAGATAAGTGCAGTATGTCAGACTCATTAACTAGTGGCCATCCATTCATCATCCCATCATGTGGACGTGCAAACGCTCACTCTCGTCCACATCAAGGAGGTTGGTTCTTTCTAGAGGAGACACCCACTGCCTGTTCTAAATACGCATCGATTATATGTTATCCATGCCATTGTACGAGCAAAAGTAATTTCCTCTGTGTGGTGTCCTGAATGCATCATCGTTATGATCTTTTAATGTCCCTTTTATGAGATGGGACCTCTCTGGGTTTTAGACATGAAGTGGTTGAGGTTATATATATATTTCAATGTGCATGTGGGATAACCAAATGAATACACCTGTCTAGCACAACACTGGCCTGATGTTATCTCAAATAAAACATTAGATCCGTTGGGTGCACAACTGATGCAATGCGATTTTCTTTGCACCAGTAGGGATCCCATGACCTGACATTGAACACTCCATTATTGCCAATGGGAATGCAAGTAGGTGAGACATACAAAAGAAGAAGACTGTCATTTTGACTTGAGATGTATGTGCATGCAGTATCCTTCATGTCCACAGGTAGGCGTCAGCGTTGCACCATGCTGTTTGCTTGTCCAGACAGTTGGACCCAAACAAGGATTTGGAACTTCTCCAAACCCTGCCAAGCCAGCCAGCCAGACAGCTCAAAATCCTATCAGCATAATCCAATTCTGTGATTAATCACAATATCTCAAGTCTTGTTTACGTCTCTTTGTTTCCAAACACATGGTCAAGAATTAACAACAAAGTGTAAATGTTATAAAAAAAAAAAACATATGTTATCAATGCTTTGAAAAAAGTTTTGGACAACCACTCCTGTACATTTAAATGGAAAGAGATATGTACGTGCTCAGGGTTTAGTACCTGGGAAGTGTCAGCAGATGAGAGTATTTATAGAAATCCACAGGCCGGGGTTACAGCCAGAGCACGAAGAAAGCTCAAGTCCCTCAGTGTGTGAAAGCCGGTGTATTAACTCTCCAGGGTAAACAAACAGGAAAAGGTGTGGAGAACTCTCAAGTGTTGCGCAGAAGAAGCCCATCCAGCCAGGGGTGATTTTTATCTGTAATGTAATAACTTAATACCACCAAACAAAAAAGTGGTTTTGTTTTCAGTAATTTAAAAGCGAGATAAAGACATACATCGATTTAGAGAGGGGCAGAGCCCACGATTCTCTGTAATCCAATGTCCTCTGGGGCTAAGCAAAAGAGAGGCAATTCATCATACTGATAGCATGAACATACAATGAACTTTAAAACAAGTGACAAGGCACACTTACACCTCTGTGGATTGCTAGTCTAAAGTGACCTCATCATGCCTTTATGGTCATATGTCTTGCAGAGGTAATGCGTTACATAATCCATAACAGCAGCCGCTGGGATGCCAGGATGTTTGCCACATTTCCATCTGCTCCCCAACCATGCACTTTATGAACTTCCCATCAGCCACCTGTGAAAGGCAGATGCCCAGGAATGACCGTGCAACATTAGGATACAGTGTGTCATGAGCGAATGGAGAGAGCATGCATATTTCAGTACCTATAATATATTCATAATGTATTTCACATATGGGCTCCATGGCACTGTAATCTTTTTGAAGGTTTACACTGCTCTGTTAATAATCAATTCAGGGTATTGCAGATGCATCTCTGCTCCTAATGACTAGTTACAAAGATGATTATAATAAGATGTGATTCCATAAACGGGGCGTTCAGAAAAAACAATCACTCGACAAAATGTTATCTAAAACACAATGCACATTTTTATTATATTTATATACACAGTCATAGTAATAATTGCTCTAGGTAAAAGGTTTTCTAAATTATTTTACATTTCATACAGATACTTTGCAGTGTTTACAGTAACAAAACTTTGTAAATATATTTGTATTTATGTACAGTATGTATATCATGTCAGATTAAATAATGACAAAAGAAGTTACAAAGACGAGGGGGTTAAATAAGAGGTGACGGTGTGACACAACAGTTAACAACTTTCTCCCTTTGGCCCTGCGGTCCATGTTTTATCTCCATGACGACTCTCGGGATGTCAGGACTGCAAGACACACAAAAATAAGTGGGGATGATGATCCCTTTGTTTGGAAAAAAAGAAACATTTCACTCAGCCAAGACAACAGGAGAACAGACCACGGGGTCAAACAAGATATTCACACATGCCTTCGAGAAGCAAAAGCCGACACAAGGCCAGTTAATGAGTTCATTCCTTCACCAGTAGAGGGGTTGGGAACTGAACTAAGACTCAAGTCTTGTTGTCAGAGAAGCATTTTGGGATAGAATTGGTTTTCAGACCAGTTTCTATAACAATCATTGTAGTTCCCATCAAGCAAGCAGAGGTTGTAAAATCCCACAAAAGAAAAAAAACACACACTGTAGACGATTAGAAAGGGAGCGCACACTCAAACACACGTCACTTTGACCAGTCAGCATAGCAGAGACAAAATGATTAGATGCTAAGTGCTTTGTTAAAGTAAAATATTGATTCAGGTGTTTGGGAGGGTAATTTGTCTGGATCACAGCAGTGAAGAGAAGACGGCCAAATTGTGATTAGAAGAAAAGCTCCTGTTTTTTTTTGTTTATTATTGGGACATAGGAACGTAAGCTCATGCTAAAACTACAGTACACTGAGTCGCATTGCTAAGTTCTGACGGGTCAAATGTTAAGCGTGATGACAGCGAAAGAACCAGGCGCATACATCCCGATAGAGGAAAAGAAAAGAAAATGCCGTGGCCCCGTGTGGCACCACTTTGGAAATGTATTCCTTCTTTTAGCGTCATAAGCTTGAATAACAAAAAATAGATTATGTTAGAATAACTATAAGCTCTTAAAATGACTTGCTCTGACACAACAGATGGATACATTTCCCAGTAGGCAACCAGGGGGCCGAGGCTTCACACACAGAAAGAGAATAGGACAGTGCAATACATTTTTGCAGAGCCCTCCGTGAAAGGCTCTTGCTCTTTGGAAGTCAAGCGTCACCAAAGTACAAGGCATTGTATAGATAGACCCCCCCCCCTCCCTTATATATAAATAGTATCCATACATAAAAGGCATACTGAAATGACATTGGTCACGTATCTTTCCATGTCCAGTAGAATAACAGCACTGCAATCAGAATGTCTACTACAGTCATTCCCAGTGCAGTCAATGTGTTAATATGGAGATACTATGAAAAGCAGCTGTCGGTATAGACGATTGTTGACGTGAGGGTGGGAAGGCGGCTCTGTATTGCAGACGAGGAGGGAGGGAGGGAGGGAGGGAGGGAGGGAGGGAGGGAGGGGGTTAATAAGAGCAAGTTCCCAGATGTGTTAAAGTAGAACTAAAAGCAGTTAGTTAGTTCAGAAACAGGCGGAGAGAGAGGGAAAGAGGGCGAGGAACCAGAAACAACATCAAAGGATGGATAGACCAAGAGAATTTAAAGCCTACACGAATATGCAAGCAAATGGAAGGAGGAATGTGGAAGATTAATTCAACTGTAAAAAAAAAAAGTCAGGAATCAGCAGGAGACTGAGAGTTAGGTACAGAAGAGAAGTCCTTCGGCCTTTAAAGGTAGACCTCTGCCGCAGATACAGACGTTTCCACTACCCAACACCACATAATCGGCAGCTGTTGTGTAGCCTTAGACCAATAAAGCTGGGGGGGGAGAGTTTTGGAGGAGGGGGGAGAGGGGCTCTAGGACCAGGGGGACGGGGCAGCGCAGGAGAGGAGGAGGAGGAGCAGATGAAGGATGGAGGGTCTCACACATACACACCCTCAGGGTTGAGACTGGACACTAGAGGGTTTTGCAGGTTGCGTGGATGTCCCAGGAACTGTTTGGCAGTGGGGCGAGGCGGCGATTCCACCGGAGTCCCGCCGCCCAGGCCTGAGAAAAAATAAATAAATAAATATGGTTTTGTATGAGGACAAGTCTTATTCTGAAGTTAAAGGAATAGTTCAAATTATTATTATGTTTATCCTGTCAGCCGCCTCACTCTCGTGTTCATGACAAGGCGACAGAAACCATTCCTTTAACTGTGCATGCATTTTTTTGAAGAAGAAATGGGCAAAGGTTGCTTATTTAACAAATACTTGTAGTCAATTGGAAAAATCAGCCTGCCTCTGCCAACAGTCAGAAGATCATCTTTACAACATCACTAAATGGTCCTTAAAATAAATAGTGTTGAACTATTGCTCTAACATCAAAGTAAACAGTGGTGAGTTTGAGTTTTTTCAATATTGATCTTCGTTGCCATGCATACCTCCGTTAGTGTATCCATCCTGCAGAAGATGTGCCAGTTCTAACTGATCCAGTTGCTCCTGTAGATCTGTGCGTGAGTTGCTGTGCGCTGGCAGGACACCGGTCTGTTGAATAAACTGCTGCAGGTTACACTGCCTCAGCTCCTTATTCAACTCCTCCAGCTCCTCCTGTTTGGCCTGGGACGGAAAAATAACACGGATGAGCGGAGGAAAACAAAAAGCCCTGAATCACTGAACACTGACAACTTGTTTGCCTTGAAAACAGGAATGGGCACACAGCACGTGAAAATGGGGTGAGCTGAACCGGCATTTTTCTCTTCTCTTCTGAGTGATAACTTAAACGTATGTATTTATAAGGCGGCACCATTGTATTTTGCCTTCAAGTTGCAATACTAAAACTGTAAATGCCAAATGTATTTCCACCACACGGGGGCAGCAGAGTCTATAAATCTAGTCTCGAGTCACTGTTGGAGAGACTGTGACCTATCAGCCATCATCACGCCATTGAGCCATTATGAATCATCAAAGTCACACAACCACCAAGGCTTTTTCTGTCTCCATTAGATTCCAGCAGCCTGACACATACATATGGATGAATACATAACAATGATCATTTGCCAAATTGATAAGATGCCAGGGGGGAGAGATATTCATTAGTGTCAATTGTTTTATCAGAGATTCTTCTTCCGAGACAGTGGCATCACCTCTACCACCAATGATTGAACCAGGGCGCGCAAGAACCAGTCAGTTAATCTGTCCTTATCGACTATCCATTTATGCTTAATCAATGTGTCTGCACACAGTACAGGAAGCAGCAGCAGTATCGCTCCCTAAACCTGTGTGAGTGTGTATGTTTGTGTGAGTGCGTACGCATGTGTGTGTGTGTGTGTGTGTGTAAGTGTGTGTGTGTGTGTGTCTGTTTAATTGATGTTGGACTGAGGCAGCCTGCTGAAGCAGTTCACACCTGCAGGTCTGCCTCCATACCCTAATGACAGGAACGCTGTGCTCATCACCACCGACACCTTAAACACTCGGCTGGCGAGCCTGGACCAATCAGCTGAGAGATCAGCAAATAACAACGGCCAGACAAACGCACCTTTCCATTACTGTTACTAACATGTCGTTTGGGGGTTAATAAAATAATCTTATCTCGTCCAGGCTATACCTGGGTTCTGTTCACATTATTACGTATATAGTACTTATAGTACTGTAGGTGGTACATATCACACCACTGATGTATGAAAAAAAGAACAAAAGCCTAATACCTCTGTTCTGTAGCAGGATGCTTTCTATGTAATTGGCAAATTGATCACAACACAGTCCCTCGCTGTTCGATCAATCAGGCACTAAATCCGTTGAGTTCAGCCCCAGAGTCAGACACATCCCCATGAGGATGACTTACTGATGACTCAAATGAGCTTATACTTATTGTTTTAATCAGTTTTGCAGCCAGTTTGCCACTTTTTGCCTGGAGCCCTGTGTGGATTGGAAATGGAACAGTATTTCAGCCTGAATGGTCTTTGAAGACATGCAAACACAATGTTATTTAGTGTGTTCCATTTCCCTGTGTGAAAACATTCCAAACACCATCTACCATAGTACAATCAACGAGGAATTTATCTTTTCTCTCATCCCTGACTGGAGCTGTTCCAACTGAGCTTCGTAGCCAGACAAACGCACCTTTCCATTACTGGAAAGGTGCGTTTCGTGGAATGGATATCCGAGTCTTGGGTGTCATGTGGATTATGACCAAACTTGAGTTTCACTTCAAACCGGGTTAGGCGTTTATTGATACAGCAGCGTCTATGGCAACAACCAAAAGTAAACAAACAATGACACCACACACTCCGAGAAGTTGAGGCTTGAGTTAGTAGATTCCAATAAACGGAGCTTTTGTTTTCTAGAAATCAATCCTCTTTAATCTCTTTGTCCATATACAGGGTACAATAATATATTGACACCGGCAATGTAATGTCAACACCATTCGCAAGCACATGTTCAGAACATGCATACATGATGACACCCCGTCAAACCAGTTCAGCCAGACTGGAAAATAGTTCTTCAGACAATAAAAACAATTTCATACAAAAGGTAGGATTTGAGTAATACAGCGTTAATGTCTTTTTATCATTTCCAGAATAGCTGTTTATATATATATATATATATATATATGTATATATGTATATATATATATGTATATATGTATATATATATATGTATATATATATATATATATATATATATATATATATATATGTATGTATATATATATATATATATATGTATATATATATATATATATATGTATATATATATATATATATATATATATATATATATATATATATATATATGTGTGTATATATATATATATATATATAAACATAGCACAATACATCACGATTCCTTTGTACTCAGAAATCTTATTTCTTTTAAGAGAGTCTCTGCACTGTTTGTCTGCTGCAGTACGCAGGAAGGAGAGGGGATACCAGTTTTGACAGTATAGCATAGAAGAGGGTCTTGTGCTTACACCCGTCAAAATGACCACACACACACACGGGGGGGGGGGCTTGATTGTGACAATTTTTAGAGCCCTTTCTCCAGAACCGTGACCTCTCTCCTTACCTGCAGCAGAGACTGTGCCTTGCCCAGGGCCTTGTCGGTGCCAGACAGCTGCTCCTCCAGCTCTTTCCGGTGCTTCTCCTGGCTCTGGAGCTCAGTCTTGACCACCTCCAGGGACCCCTCCGGTCTGTCGGCTTTAGCCCCCTCCGCCTGGCTCTCTCTCTGGATCTCCTGCTCCAGCTGAGTGGACCTCACCGAGAAATCGTGGAGCCTCCGTCCGCAGTCGTCCAGCTGCGCGTGGAGCTCCCCCAGTTTCCTCCTCATCCCTCGCTCCCTCTCTCCCTCCGCCTGTAGCTCCTCTTCCCAGTACTGCTCCTGGGTCAGCTCGGCCTGGTTCCTCCTGGAAGCCTGCTCCAGAGCGTCCATCTCTTCTTGCAAGCGGGCTTCAGAGGATGGCGAAGGACTCGGAGACGGGTAGGGGCGCTCACAAGTGTGCGACTCCCTCTCTAGGGCTTCAAGCTGGGCCTCGAAAGCCCTCAGTCTCTCCTGCTGCTGGAGAACCTTCC
>OX442354.1:18192930-18230294 GCA_949357725.1 Hyperoplus immaculatus | reverse complement strand
AGTGACATTTTAAAAGCAGCAGAGAATATAAGTACACTTTATGGATTCTGACAGCCTATTACTCGTCGGTGGGAGTATGTGCTTGTCCATCCTCAGATCCACCACACCAAGTTCATTTAAGGGCATTCTTTTTAAAGACATGATACAAATAGGTTAACAGGTAGTGAGCTTTTCCTTTAAAAGGTCTCAGCATCAGAAGACAACAGAGCTGAAATCAGAGCGGTGGGTGTTTGAGTGAGGGGGTATTGTAATGTGACGTGGAGGATTATCAGTCCAAAGACACCTTCTAGGCATTCCTCAGGGCACCTCCCCACTGCTGAGCCTCCCCTCATCCCATCCTCCCCTGTCAGAGCCCACATATCATCCCTCTTTATCTGTGAGTGACTCAAGCATTCCTGCAAACCCCTCCCCTCCTCCAACCCTCCCTTTTGCATTCAGCAAAGAAGCTAGAGAAAAAAACAAAGACCTGGGGCCAATCCGAATAGTCTTTTTTGCATAGGAAATTTCCTTTCCTATCCTATCGAGATGACCCGGAAGTACTCGGCGGATAGGTGATTCGAATTCTCAAAATGCTTAGGAAAGGCATAGGAAAGGAGCCTCGATTCATCCTTTAACCCTCCTTAAGCATAGGTTACTCCGGACCAACCTATGCGAAAGGAAAGGAGATAGTGGTATCCCATAATCCTTTACGGCGGCAAGATTTAAAGCAACAGGCCATCGCCGGAGTTTACCGACTCTACACAAATACGAACGAGAGGTAAAACAGAAGAAAGGAGAGGTGAAGAGAGGAAGATTTAACTCGGCTAAAACAAAATACCCCCCTCCCCTCCCCCATAAAGATAATAAAGAACTCATAAAAGACCAACATCATAATAGTTATTTTCGTAGCACATCATTTACACCATAAGAAAATAAAATACCAACTTCACATTTAATGAAGTTACTGGGGGCAGTTCATTTCAACATCAACATAAGTGTAGCCTCTTTTTATTCCACATGTGAATTGGGATATATGCGAGTGATTCTCACTCTGTTGGCGACAACCTGATTAAAATCAATATGAAAAGAACGCATGGATCAAACGAGCGCTTGTTGTAGTCAATTTTCGGAGAATAGGCTATAGTGTAGTTTCACGCAAGTGACTCACGTCAGCACTACTCGCCGTCGCGCAATGACGTCGGTTAGGAAAAGTGGAGTCGAATTCTTTTGAAACAGTGCTGTCTTTTCCTATGTTCGATAGGAAGCACCTTTCATCTCTCCTTAACCCCGATGACGTTTAGGGGTTAAGGTATAGGAAAGGAGGCTTATAGGTTAGGAGATTGGACTATTCGGATTGGCCCCAGGCCTAAAAAAAGATGTGATTTAAAAAGAAATCCTTTACCCGGTTTCATAACCTCTTTACTATTTATCCCCATTGCACCGAGACTTAAAATGCACTCCTCAACTCCCATGGTCTGCTTTAAATCACCACCAACTACTAAGTGAATACTTCAACAAGTGATAGTAGGTGTAAATTTGTCCAAAAAGAGTGGCGAGCCATGCCATTACTCAGCTCAGGAAGAGACAGGAAGATGGCTCCAAGGCCGAGAAATAGACTGCTCGGGTCTGGCAGCAGTTCAATAGGTTTGGCGGAGGGGAGAAGAGTGAGGGGAATACATGCTGATAGTGTCTTTGTTGGCTATTATTCACAGGGAATGAATAGCATTAAGTTGCTGCTACGGGTCACCCCTTTCCCGTCTTCCCTGTGAAAACCCCCACCCACCCCTTCTTCTCTCTCTATTTATTCAGTCTTTCACGGAAAAAAACAGCCTTTAACAGGTGGACAACAGGTCGGTCAAGACTAAAGACTGGACAGAGAATGGAATGAGAGCAGACAACAAGAGATCTATTTTCAGAAGCCCAAACAAGTTACAAAATCCTGAACTTTTGACTCATAAGCAAGCAAACGCAAGGTAGTAATGTGGTGTTTGTGCCAAACACGCCTAAGTATAGCATTGCTTTCTCATTATGGTCAAACTAATGCTGTTGCTCCATGTGGTGCAGCCATGTCGTCTGTATCATTATGACAGGCGAAATGGCTTTCACCAGCATAGGTAATTGTACTGTTGCAACGTAAATATAGCACATCCATCCCACAACCGAAAAACAGACAAAAGACTTTTGTTTTCTTCCCAGAAACCGGGCTAAGGAGATGATTCATGTTTTGGAAAAGTGAACCCATGTCACCATATTATCTCTCTTTAACAAAACAACGATGTATAGAAAATACATCGCCAAAGGTGAAGCAGAGGACAAAGACATGACAGGGGAGTACAGTGGGAGAAGGGCATATTGGAAATACTTATTCAATGCTGGTAAAAAAACTTTTGCATTCCTATAGAACATAACTGTTTTGTTTTCTCTCTCCCTGAACACTCTTTAAATCTCACTAATGAAGCGCATGAGAGAATCCCGGTTGGCTTTTAAGCAGCTTCCAAGTTGTCAAGAAGTTTGGCTGCACTCCGGCACCCTTTCTGCATCGTCTCTTTTTCTCTCTGGTTTTTCAGAACCAGTCTTAACTGGTCCAGTAGTTACCAACACCATTTAAAGAATAATACTACCTCTAACATGGCCCTGTGTCGCATTGTTAAAGCCTATACATGAAAAAAAAACTACTGAAATACATTTGGACCTAAATCATAAGCTTCTACATTGTCCTTTAGTGCTTTCAGGTGTTGATGTTGGACGCAGCTAAAAGCTACCAGCTAACCTCAAAACGTCTCATCTCCTGTCCTTCTTTCAGTTTCTCTTATACTCTTGAGATGAAACTGTACCATTGAGTATTACACTGTGCTGCTTGGCGCTGTTCCTATCCGTGCACAGAGCTGGATGAGGATGTTGACAGTGGGACTTATGGCGGACCTATCGCCTTTCTATTTCTCTTCTCTGGGTCTCTACACACAGGCAAGAAGTGAGCAAGCGAGCCAAAGTCAACAAGACACTTACTACTGCCAGTGACCCCCTGCGAACAAGCCTCCGTTTCAAGCCAAACCGAGTATTTCTCAGGAACCCTCCCAACCCACAAGCTACAATCCTGGCTAAATCATATCACACACACTGGGAGAGCAAGGAGACCAAACGACAAAGAGCGGGCAGAGATACCAGCCTGCACGGAGGTCGGAACTGCTGGTTCAATCATGACTTCAGTAATAATAACAAACGCCGGTAGAAGGGGGGCACTTGATGGATAGGAAATGCGAGTTAGTGACAGGGGAAGCCATCAGGTGGGAGCAGGTCAAGGGGTCGGGAAGGTGAACAAAAGCTTTCTAAGCTCCACACACAGAGCGAGGGAGAGGCCCCCCCGGACACGCTCACTGACCCCCAGGCTGTCTGTCTGTCTGTCTGCACCTTTCTCTATAAGCCTCCGCCTGTAATTTGTTTGTCTGACAAAGTATTTCTGTTTGTCAAGTGAGGCTAAATGCTTTTCCACTTACCCTCTATATAAAGACTTAAGATGTCACCCTCACTTTTCTATACATTTAGTCAAAAGACTGTTTACAATAGCGAGTGCCTGGCTGGGTATACACGGACTATCAAAACACCTGCAGGAACAGCCGCATTTAAAAGCTTTCACTGCACCGGGGCCTGTCATCTCTTTTCCTTCTGTGTGGCTTTAGCGGATCAAAGGAACGCTGTAGCTGTGGTATAGTGAGAATGTCTTTTGTAGCCACAACCAGGCACTATAAGCAGTCAGGAAGAAATGTATGCACGCATTGAGCACTGGCTGACACACACATGAACACATTACAACACTAGCACATAATGGCATTGCATCGCTCTAATCAAACCATCATCTTATCAAGAGACATTTTAGGTTGAAGCAGAGGATATATGCAAAACGGAAATTCAGCAGAACTTCAAGCACGGACACTAAAAGATCTGTTTGAATTTAAACGAGGCTGGGGAGACAGCTATCACCATCTTCAACGGGCCGTACAGGGTCTGAGTGTGTGCTGGAGTGGACATGTGCATGAGACTGAATTAATTGTGTGTGCATGAGACTGAATTAATTGTGTGTGCATGAGACTGAATTAAGTGTGTGTGTGTGTGTGTGCGTGTGCGTGCGTGTGCGTGTGTGTGTGTGTGTGTGTGTGTGTGTGTGTGTGTGTGTGTAGATTGATATGCCAGATTACTAATCAGTGCTTAGACAAAAGCCATATGTGTGCAAGTCTGTGCATCTCTCCCACTCGTCACTACATACTCCCCTCCACATCCGCTTACCATCCCATCAGCAGGAATGTTATATAGGAGTGTTGGGTCAGCAGCACTGGTATGACATCATCATAGCAGCCTGTCACAAGCAGCAACAAGGCCTCAGTGCCAGTTTCCCACTGGTTGCATCAGCTACGCAATACCAGGCCGAGCGACATTGACAAACACTACAACCTCGCATCCAGCTCGCTTTGGAGTCTTTGAACATTCAATACAAGCCAAGCGATTGTATGACTAAAAACATCATCTTCATTGACATAGTTTGATTTCCCCACCATCTGCCAATGCAGCCTTAGAGGGAACATGTTATGCTCATTTTCAGGTTCAAAAATAGAATTCTACTAAAAACTGTTTTCATGGTGAAGTGTCCCAAAAAAAACAAAATATTTTCTTAGAGTGCCATGGCTGAATCTCTTCTTTCAGCCTTTGTCTGAAAAGCTCAGTATTCAAAAACCTCTGATTGACCCTGAATCTAACTGCTGGTTTGAATCTTACTGCCAGTTTGATTCAGGGGTATCCGGGGATGTGCTTATCACAGGTGGAGGTAGTGCTACGTAATGGGCGGTGCGTGGCTTCACCCCTTATGACGTCATAAGATATACGAGATAAATCTGACTTGGGTTTTTGAACACATGTTTTTCAGAATCGTTGAAGTGGAGAAAAAGAGAGAGGGACTCTAGACACGGGGACCCAAATGAATGTTTTAAAACCATGAAAAGGTTCCTTTTTGTATAATATATTACATCAAAACCTAGATTTTCCTGCAGGTAACCACTTAAAATGGGGTCCAATGTGTGGTCTAAAACGTGAGTTGGCTCAGCCCTGATGAATGGCCATACACACAACCCGAGCTTATATGGAGACTCCAGACCAGAGAGGTGATCTGAGGTCAACAGCCGGACATAAATTACTTGAGTGTTTACCAAGAAGCAGACAGGAAGAATGAGTATCACCTCAGGGGAAGCTTGGACAAGAAAAGAATACCGTGGGACTACTTTAATCCTTGCTGCTACACTCAAAATGCATAAAAATCAGCAGGCCTAACCAGGCCAACATGTACAGAATATTTGACTTTATTCAGTCACTTCTGTCATACTGGCAAACTCGTCTTTCATGAGTCCCTTGTCTCCATGAGGGGTCAAGTGTCAACAGATGCTAGTGTGTGTGCGTGTGTGTGTGTGTGTGTGTGTGTGTATTGGAGCGCGAGTGTGTGATCCTGCAGGTCATCAGATAAAGTGCACCTGAGGATGGGGCAGGAAGGCCTTTTCCAGCATTGCCATGGAGACCAGATACAAACGAGACCACCTGGTTGGTGGAGCCTGACAGATAGGGACAGAGAGGGGCAGCACTTCAGGACGGTAACCATGCCAGAAACAAACCCTCACTAAGTGGCTCGCTTCCCAAACAAAACCCACGTTGTATTTCTGCCTTGACGAGCGGCGCACGGAGCAGCACAGCTGTTGAATCTTTCATGGAACGTAAAAACTAAGCCCACTGACTGTACGGCTCTCAGTGGATATCTTTGGCCCATTTCCACTGCGGTATGGACATATGGTTTTAGTCATAGTCCAGGCTAGGCTATATTTAAAAAGCCATGACAAGCCAACTGTGGTTATTTACATTAAGTGCCAAGCGATAACAAATGTATGATATGTGTCAAAAACGAACACACACACCCACATTTACATTTGTAGTAATAACAGTGAGCGATCAAACTGGTGCTGAAAAAGATTACGGACTAAATCATTATCAGTTGATATCACCTCAACGTATAGCAGTTTGTCAGATGGATGTTCCCTGAACATGTCAAATAAACAAAGACTAATATCTATTTCACAATAACTACAACTCCTGAATTTTCTTCTCGTTTTTTTTTTCTATTTTTGCATTGTTGGCACATTAACTAGAAAATAAAACCAAAAAAATTTATTAAAGTGAACCCAGTGAAAAACAAAAAAACACACAAAAAAACACTTAATCTCAATGTTTGACTTACCTCCGGGCAGCCTTATGGTCCCTGTGATGGCCTGCCTGATGAAAAAGGAGAAGAGAAGAAAGAGCTCCACAGCCCTGTCACTGTGCCTGTCTGTGTGTGTGTGTGTGTTGTGCTGTCAGGGCTACCTGATCCACCACCAGCCTGTGGAAGAGACGGACAGACACTGGCTCAGAGCAATGCACAGAGAGAGGGGAGGAGGGAGAGAGCGACGCTGCTGCACAGAAAAAAAAGTGAAGTGGTGCCGCCATTCCCCGTCACCCGGGAAACCAACGCTCCTTTCAAAAGACAAATCGGCCAATGGCAAACACCGGCAATTGTATTCAGACAAAAAAGTCACATGACTGCCAAAACAACCACTCCCTGATGCCTGTGCACAGAGTTTTGAAGGGAAACAGAAAAAGAAGTTTGGAGTTGAGGTGGGGGGAGGGAGGGTGGTAAGAAGAAAAGGAAAATAAAAAAAGGTGTGAACAGAAAGAAAAGCAGAGAAAAAGAAGTAGAGTAGGAGACAGTGGCAGACAGAGTTACAGAGGCAGAAAAACAGGTCACCAGTCCTGATGCCATCCCATAACTGTCTGCTAGAAGTAACAAACTATTTCCACTTCATCTTCCCCACACTGCTGCTTTCTTTCTACCAAACAGGTTGGCCGCTGCAGCCCATTTCTGTTTTGCAAAGAGGAGCTATGCTGAGCAGCAGCACAGTTTGATACTAATGGTACAGCTCTATCTCCAGCTGGCACACTCAAGCATTACCTATCTACTATCATGCCAGGCTATTTATATACGGAGTAACATTGCAAGGTTCCATGTACACTGTGTTCATATAGCATTGATAATCAATGTATGACTGAAATCACTTCAAAAAAAAGTCACCTCATAGAATTGAGATGAGAGAGGTCAGTGACTATGTGGTTTTGTGCTGAGCAAGGCCTACTCACAGACTCCAGGGAAACTGAACAGAAATCTGAATTCACACCGTCTGCATTTTTTTTTATCCAATGAATTAGGGCATTTTCTTCGAAGTGTTTTGGTAATTCTTGGGATAATTGTTGAGACATCCCCTCCAGCAAAAGCTGACTCATGTGGTTTAACAAGTTTTACAGCGGTGGTGGTTGTCTGGGATTAATACAATGGGGACGCTCCTGTCAACTGATCAAACGCAGACTGTAATTGATTCAAAATACAGATAAGATTTTCTTACTCTCGTCTTACTTGTCCATTTGTTCTTTGTTTTTCTATTCCTTGCTCATGCCCAACGATTCTGGAGAATGCTTGTTATCAAAATCACCTTTTGTCAAAATACTGTATTTTGTAAATACACGTATTGTGTGCATGCTAAAAAATAATCTGGTGTTAATGCACAGCCTAGGCTCTGTAAACAGGTATGTAAACAAAGTGGGCCCAACGTAGCTATAGTAACATGCTAGTTACAGAGCCTAGGCTGTGTATTTACACTGGATTTGTTTCCAGTGCACCAAGTATGGACAGCAGCTAGCAGTTTGTGAAGAAGTGTTCATTCCTTTTGACAACAAGAATTCTCCAGAATCACTTAATCAACCTTCAACACAGCTGTGAGCACGTCACTGTTACCGTCACTGAAAAGTAATTACATTATTTCATATAATAATTAGGGCCCGACCGATATGGATTTTTGGGTGCCGATGCCGATTATTTTCTGAGAAAAATTACGATAACGATTAAATCGTCCGATTATTTATTTTTTTTAAATCCCATTAATATATATTGAAAAAATTTACTTTTTTGAACCCTTAAATATATATAAATACTTGTTACTGTCCACAGGTGTACAGGAACTTTTTATTTATTGAAATATGCATTATCTAAAAAAAAATAAAGTGTTACAAATATGTCTAAAGTGACATGACCCATTTTTAAACTCAGACATTAAAGAGGACCTATGATGCTTTTTGACTTTTATGACCTATAAACGTTGTTATGATGATTCATAGTCATGCTTAACCATACTAAATTATCAAATAATGACTTACATGCATTTCGACGTATTCCCTGCTGACCGTCTGGGGTGTCTGTGCCAAGCACTAAACACTATTCTAGCCAGTCGAGAAGTCACGTGTTCAAAGCGGTCTACCCTTTCATAATTCGTGACGTCGCATAAAACTTCGTGACTTCACCACGCGGATGTTTCCATGTATGGTAATGCTGTCACTTCCCTGTTCGCGTCTGCCTCGCGTCTGCCTCGCGCCCTTATAGGTCCATGCTCGCGCTTCCCGCCACTGAAAGTGTTCCGGAAGGAAGGTAACCAATCACAACGGAGTGGGGTTTGCAGGAGGGGGGGGAGGGTAGCGGAGATGGCCGATGCACAGGCGGAGGGAGCGGAGATTGCCGAAGCACACACACTCAAGTGTTGACAGGACGTGCTGGATCGCCAAAATAAGAGAAAGAACTTCCCAAAAATCTACATAGTTTTTTGTGATGTGATTCGTGTCAGGTTGCTCTATAGCAGTGTAAAACAAGAAATTAAGACCAGAAAAGTAGTATAATAGGTCCTCTTTAAGCATTTTATGTAACTGCACCCAACCTTCTGGAACTCCCTCCCTCCAAACATCAGCATCTCAGACTAAATAAACTCATTCAAAAGTCAACTCAAAACTCACCTCTTTCAGAAAGCATAATTACACTGGACTCCACTCCAAACCTTATCTTTTCTTTCTTTTTTTTAAGATATTTTTTGGGCATTTTTATGCTTTATTGATAGTGCAGAGAGACAGAGGTGAAATGGGGCAGAGAGGGGAGTGACATGCAGAGAACGACCGCGGGTGGGAATCGAACCCGGGTCTGCTGCTGGGCCCGGCCCGGGAGGGGGACGCCTTACCAACTGAGCTAAAGGCGCCCCCGAAACCTTATCTTTAATTCGTCTGTATTTTGTTTTCTTTTTCTATAAGTATGATTTTCTATATGTTTGATGTAAAGTGTCTTTGAATGATCTCCAATAAAGCACTATATAACTTCTATATAATAACTATGGTAATATCAACTACTATCAACAGTCAAGAGTTGACCAATGACTCTGCTATTGGTGTCAGGGGGAACTGTCAAGTGTGAATTAATCTGATGTTTTACAACACACCTGCTGCTGCTGTTAATATGCTATAAGGTTACCTCCGGGGCAGCAATGTATCTCACTCAACATGATTGCTGAAAAATAAATAAATAAAAAATAGGAAAAAATCGGCGGCCATTTTGCCGATGCCGATTTTTTTGGAGATGTGCTATAATCGGCCGATTAAATCAGCCGGCCGATATATCGGTCGGGCCCTAATAATAATGCCATCATTGTCAAGACTCCATACGGTCCACAACGCTGTTTGTGTCACTGCTAATCGGTCAATAAAACACACCATCTTACCATTAATCATGACAGGAGCCAGAGATACTTGAACTCCTGCATTTTAAATAGGCAGCAGCTCCAAAGGTAACAATGAACTTGTTCCAGCAGAGCAGTGCTACGTCATCTGCAAAAAGCAGCCATGCAAAAATCCCTTTTTCAGGGTTGATTTCTTTGATTCAATAATACCGGACGGCTGAAGAGAAGAGGTCCCAGAAAATATCTTTGTAAAGTAGGAATATTTTCTCCTTTCCATTCACTATAAAATCGGGCCTCCCATAAATTCATCCTACTACTACTCGTTGGCTGGTCTTTCACAACCACATGTTTGCAGGTTAGGGTTATCTCAAAGTATTAACGGCCAAGATTAACTAAAGTGTTTATGCTGGTATCTGAATTCTTAACAACAAAATAGTTTTATTACTATAAGTTGACTTTGCCCCTGCAACACTTGTATGTCAGTTTACAACCGTGTTGTTTGCCCTGGTTTAAACATAAACCCTAAACATAGCCTACAAAATCAAAAACCCCAGGAATGTGCAGTGGATCTTGTTTTTACAATGCTAGGCTACCTGGCATTTGGCCACGGTGTGTTAAACTAAATTATAGTGAGGCCCTCCTACCGTACATTCCCAACTGAACAAGTGAGACAATTTAGTCCACGGATGTCAGGTTTATTCCTCAGGGCTGCAATCACACATCTCTCACTTTCGTAGAAACATGATGCTGTACACTTGAACACAATCATCTGCCTTTTTTAATACATTGTCTCCTCAGCGGGAAATTACCCTACTTCACCTGTGCAAGGTAAGGTCTGGCTCTGAGAAAAAAGCATTTAATACCGAGTGGAAAGGGGGGCCCAATTACCTCTGTATAGCAGTGTGAATGCTAATGTGACAGGACAGCTGATGAGACAACGGCAAGAGGAGGGCGACAAAGCCGAAAGCATCCAAAAACATGGACAGCAGTGACAAGTCTAAGCCTCCACCATTGATTTTTTTGTTTAAAAAAAAAAGGGTAATGGGAAAGGAGGACTACCTGTGGATTAACAATCCTATGTCAACGTGTCAATAGATGATTCTGGCTCTCTGGGCTTAAGAGCACATTCTTGGGATAATTTTCGCGGACGGAACACGCAACCTGGAGATTAAACCCAATCATGAAATGACACCAAATGCGTTCAGCTTCACAAGTTTGGAATCAATAATTTACGAAAAAAAATAAATAAATAGAAAAGTCAAAAGGGGAGAATGTTGGGATATATTATTTACACCTACATGTTCAAATGTGTGATTCAATACTTGGGGTACTTGTGTTTTTCATCTACCTCTGTTCACATGAGATGATGGAGAAGAAATTCATCGCTGGCAGTCACTGCTTGAGATCACACATTCCAGAGGCAGTTCTTCTGACGTCTGTATTCATCTATTAACAAATCCAAGAACCCTGCTCACGCTGCTGGTATGATCTATAGTGGCTCTAAACTACCCCAGTGTTCCTGAAAGTCAATATATTAGCATACGGGGTGAGATGAGGGTGGTGGTGCGTTGCAATGATTTAGTGTCTGTGAGATATGAGTGTGTGTGTGTGTGTGTGTGTGTGTGTGTGTGTGTGTGTGTGTGTGTGTGTGTGTGTGTGTGTGTGTGTGATTGTGTGTGTGTTTCTCAGCTGGTAGACAAGCCTTTTTGTTCTCTAGTGTTGAGCAGCTGGACAGATGAGTCACCATGGAGGGATTTCACAGTGAGGAAGAAGGGGGGGGGGGGGGCCTGGACATATAGAGGTCAAGCCACTGAGCCTTTCGTCCGAATTTTTATTTCATTTCCAGCATTATGACACCACTGTGAGCCACAACTGTAATACGGCAAATAAAATAACAATTAATATAGAGGACATTTAGAGGAAATACTGAACTGCATTTGCACTATTAAGCCTAAATCCATTCTCAAAGTCAGAAACATCAGGCTGTTTAAATATAACTTTCATTAGACACAAGTCCATTAAGACTTTTGAATTAATTATCAAATTGAATGTGTTTTGCTGAAGATTATAAAAAAAAAACTGCAAAACAGCATTCTATCTAGGCCTCCTTTGAAAGAGTTATCTACACAAACATAAACCTGATAGAATCAGTCTAGGATTAAAGGACAAACAACGCATGACATGGAAGACTACTGACAACACTAATGGAAAAAACATCACGGCTTCCAAAGACATGAATAAAATATGTAAATAATGCTTATAGCTACAACACGAAGACTTGTGGTCATTTGGCATGAGGGGGGAAATATGAGGAAAAGGGAAGAAAAAGGCCATGATATTAAAAAACAAGGAAGTAAGAGTAAAGAGGAATAAACAACAGAGGAGAAGTGGAGAAAAGTAGAAACAAAAAGACCCAATAGTGACATAGAAAAAAAGGAAGAGACAAATGCATGTGTTGTCATAGTGACAGGTAAAAAGAGGATATGGATGAGAAAACAGAGAACAACATGTGCCGGTGACAGTACATACACAATAGGCCACTGCACCCGAAATAAAACAGATGAGTAAAGCTGAAACAATAAGTCAATCGATCTGACAGAAAATGTAAACTGTTATTTAGGCACCATCAATTAATGGCTTGAAATATTTTTTTCAAAACAAAATGCCAAACACTAAATAGGCCTAAATAACATAACATTAAGAACAAGGAATAGCCTACAGTGAGATACAATTGTCACAACCAGCAAAGCAATATTCCTGAGTTCCTCAATAGGCTACATCTCTACTCATTTCAACAAAGTGTTCTGAAAAAACTAATCAACAATGATAGGGCACTAAATATGCACTAGCCTAGGCCTAGTATGGTAGCCTATGGAAATAATTAAATAGCCTATGCCACTGCAAAGTATGTGGGTGTCCAGTAGGCTAGCATTCAAATATTGACTCTTTGAAACAACTTAATTAAAAACAAATAATAATAATTCTTAGCCCCTCAAAGAGCAGCCGTTGTTTGTAAAAAAAATAAAAATAAAAAATTAAGTTAAGTTTACCAAACAAACAAAAAACATACAAAAGTTATAGCATGGTATGGTGGGCTAATAGAGCCTAGTTTGTTTATCACGTCAGCAAAGCGTTTACTGAATTTAACTGCTTTTGGTGTTAAAAGTGACGAATGCTTCGTTAGTCGTGCACTATTAAACAATATTTGACTGAACATAAACTCACTGACAACCAAACCAACTAACCTAAGAGTGAACGTTACACCACAGAGTCCGAGTCAGTGAGAAAAGTTTAACATGCTACCGCAGTTTATGGTTGGCCATGACATCAGCATGCAGGTGCAGCGCTCTGAGCTCACTCTACACTTTTTGCACCATGAACAAATGTTCACAAACACTTACATTTCATATTGTTCTGGCAAATAATGTTTAAAAAACTACTTACAAGAGATTCAGGGCTAGTAAACCTTCACATGACGGTCAGTCGAAAGCTTCATCCTCTCATGCCCGTCGTAAAAAGTGTGATTTGTCAAGCTAGATTCTATGGTGTCAAGCCATTTAGGAAATAGAAAAAATGCAGTTCCGGTCAGCATTTTCAAATTAAATGCATTAATGGAGACTATTGTGAAAGTAAAAAAAAAGTCTGTGTTTCTTAGGGACACACATGGATTGTATTGACATGACAACTACAAACATTAAAAAAAAACATTACATTTTAGAGGAATAGAGAAACATCTGAACTACAGGTCCTTCTCATATAATTAGCATATTGTGATAAAGTTGATTATTTTCCATAATGTAATGATAATAATTGAACTTTCATATATTTTAGATTCATTGCACACCAACTGAAATATTTCAGATCTTTTGTTGTTTTAATACTGATGATTTTGGCATACAGCTCATGAAAACCCCAAATCTCAAAAAATTAGCATATCATGAAAAGGTACTCTAAACGAGCTCTTAACCTAATCATCTGAATCAACTAATTAACTCTAAACACCTGTAAAAGATTCCTGAGGCTTTTAAAAACTCCCAGCCTGGTTCATTACTCAAAACCGCAATCATGGGTAAGACTGCCGACCTGACTGCTGTCTAGAAGGCCATCATTGACACCCTCAAGCAAAAGGGTAAGACACAGAAAGAAATTTCTGAGCGAATAGGCTGTTCCCAGAGTGCTGTATCAAGGCACCTCAGTGGGAAGTCTGTGGGAAGGAAAAAGTGTGGCAGAAAACGCTGCACAACCAGAAGAGGTGACCGGATCCTGAGGAGGATTGTGGAGAAGGGCCGATTCCAGACCTTGGGGGACCTGCGGAAGCAGTGGACTGAGTCTGGAGTAGAAACATCCAGAGCCACCGTGCACAGGCGTGTGCAGGAAATGGGCTACAGGTGCTGCATTCCCCAGGTCAAGCCACTTTTGAACCAGAAACAGCGGCAGGAGCGCCTGACCTGGGCTACAGAGAAGCAGCACTGGACTGTTGCTCAGTGGTCCAAAGTACTGTTTTCGGATGAAAGCAAATTTTGCATGTCATTCGGAAATCAAGGTGCCAGAGTCTGGAGGAAGACTGGGGAGAAGGAAATGCCAAAATGCCTGAAGTCCAGTGTCAAGTACCCACAGTCAGTGATGGTCTGGGGTGCCATGTCAGCTGCTGGTGTTGGTCCACTGTGTTTTATCAAAGGCAGGGTCAATGCAGCTAGCTATCAGGAGATTTTGGAGCACTTCATGCTTCCATCTGCTGAAAAGCTTTATGGAGATGAAGATTTTCATTTCATCACAACAAGACCTGGCACCTGCTCACAGTGCCAAAACCACTGGTAAATGGTTTACTGACCATGGTATTACTGTGCTAAATTGGCCTGCCAACTCTCCTGACCTGAACCCCATAGAGAATCTGTGGGATATTGTGAAGAGGAAGTTGAGAGACACCAGACCCAACACTGTGGATGAGCTTAAGGCTGCTATCGAAGCATCCTGGGCCTCCATAACACCTCAGCAGTGCCACAGGCTGATTGCCTCCATGCCACGCCGCATTGAAGCAGTCATTTCTGCGAAAGGATTCCCGACCAAGTATTAAGTGCATAACTAAACATAATTATTTGAAGGTTGACTTTTTTGAATTAAAAACACTTTTCTTTTCTTGGTCGGATGAAATATGCTAATTTTTTGAGATAGGGATTTTTGGTTTTTCTTTACTTTTTTGCCAAAATCATCAATATTAAAACAATAAAAGGCTTGAACTACTACTACAGTTGTGTGTAATGAATCTAAAATATATGAAAGTCTAATGTTTATCAGTACATTACAGAAAATATTGAACTTTATCACAATATGCTAATTATATGAGAAGGACCTGTAAATACTTACCACTTATGATAACTAACTTTTGCCCTAGTCAACTTCAACAAATGGCTAGAGAAAGCCCCAGACTCACAGTGTGTTGGCAGCCATATACCTAATCTGAACCCCAGTAATGAGAACAGTAACTGAAATGCCAACAGGCTAGGTTACACTATGCTACATTGTTGGATTATCTGTTGGACATTGAACATAATTACAGGAGATTGCACATTGAAATTCACCCTACTTGCAGTTTCCAGACTAAATATTATATTAGGTGAGATTGTATGCGGCAGACATCATTTATAGAGACCGTGGCAAAATGCAGCACTGATGCAAAGCATGTTCTCAAATGTCTTGGCCAAATTTTTTTTTAAATAAATTGTTAAAAAATGTAATGATTCAAAAAATAATTGATAGCAAAAAAACGTAAATGCCATGTGTCACACTTCCCAGATGAGTTCAGGAAAAAAATAACATAAATGCTACCCCAGTGTTTCTCATGAGGCTTGGCCCAAATACGCAAAAATAAAATATATTTTTTATTCATCCCTCAAATAACAATCTCTGCTCTAAAACAGCTTGTGTTTGTGGCTTTGTTATGTTGGAATAGATTATCAAACACATTATTAAGTCCTCATCTTTTTGAGTGCCAAGATATTCTGTGATAAAAAATGTATGCAACATCTTCAGGCCAGAAAACATCCTAGTCCCACAACATTTATTCTCTTCCTTTTCAAAAACAGGTATCCCCAGAGCCTCTTGCTGTTCATAATAACTGAACACATGACCTTGAAACAGAATGAGCGGAAAATTCACTATTGGCTGTGGCATATCCACTCAGCATCACAAAGCAAGGAGGAGTCAGAAGATTTCCATACCGTGCTACTGCTTATATAACCTCTCCATACAGTGTTTAATAAGAAATCAAAAATGACAAAAATGCATTATTTTTTTGGTTTTAGATTATTATTATTTGTATTATCACATTTGCATTGGTGCCAGAATTGATTGTAGATCTCAGAAAGGTAATGGTAAAGACAATGATTTTACCTGCAAACTTGAAATGTATCGTTTCATCGTACAGATTTTGTCAACATCGTGTGTCAGGAGGATTAGATTAGATTCAAATCAGAGAGCTGTACATGTGGAGGAGTTATTGTGATGAACTGTATTCCTTTTGTATACTGTTATGGATTCCATGTCTGGGGTTGGGTGGTAAAACTGTCAAGAGAAAATGAGTTAAACGAAGCTTCAATATCTTGCGGTGGATGCAATGTTCCTTTCCAGCAGGATCTTGTGGTCTGGTCTCACGTGTACTGTAGCCTCTACCACCAACAGCTTCTCCATGGGCCTGTCTAGACTCATACTGATGGTATTTCACAGGTACAACCACTGACACGTCTCAAGTCAAAACTAGAAGGAAACCTCCTAATTAAAATCAAATCGGCCAAAGGTAAGCTGTTGTGTGGTTTCTTTCTCTTTCTCTTTCCCCACAACCCACCCCCCCCCCACACTTGTCTTGTTAACTGCTACACCATGAAGGTACAGACAATAGTGCATGCGGATGGATTGAACCTCCTCCTGCCTCTGAAAGCTTTGATGAGGTATTTTAGATAATGTAACTACAACCTGTTTCTGACATGATCACACATTCAATTGAATCACAACACAACCTCATCTGTTATTTGCTCTTGGTGGTGTTCACAGGATGTGTTGACAGTTTTCTCCACTTCAGTCTGACTGTAGAAAATGTATGCAGTTTCTTTCTACACCCTTTCATGTGGTGTGACAGAGAGGGATTTATTTTTTTGCTCTTGAATACTCTATTATACATTATTATCCCTCCCTTTGTGTTTTTTTCATAATCATCTTGGGGAAAGGTTTCACAAAGCAAATTTCACTGTAGTGCTATCCTCAGTGCTATCTTTTTAATGTGATTTTTGGTTTAAAAACAAAAAAAAAATATCTTCATGGATGGAACCTGGCTTTTCTAGTATTGTTTCATTAAGTAAAAGAGAGACAGAGGCATGCTTTTCTTAGAAGAAGAAACCGTTTCCACTTTGACAATAGACTCAACATGCTACAAAGGAAAGAAGTCCTTACTGAAAAAAATTATTACTGTACTGAAACTTTTGCATATTACAGATTGTTGTTTTCTTTACAAGCTAATTTTCTGCTTTTCTCACAGTATTTACTGTCCCAAAGCCATACACATAAAACCAGGCCCTTCTGATTGATAACCACCATCTGGTAATAACTGGGCAGCGGGAAAAAGCTTCTCACAGGCCAAATTAGGTCCCCAGTCCTCCAGACCAGCTGTGAGAATGAAACCTTTTCAGGGAAATTACAAGACTATTCGGAGAGAGAGAGAGAGAGAGAGAGAGAGAGAGAGAGAGAGAGAGAGAGAGAGAGAGAGAGAGAAAGGCCTCTCTTTTTCATCCCATCCTCCTCCGTCTGTGTCTTGAGACATAATAGCACGGTGAGATGGGACTGTGGCGCTCGAAACACCTGAGAGAGAGCATGGGGTGGGGGGCCAGACTATCCAATACAGCGATACAGTTTTGGGATGGAAAGATTTGCTAGGAGATAACAAAATACACTAACAGTGTTACATAAGAGCTGTCCCATGGTTGAGTGGGTATGCGCACATACCTGTGTGTACACATCAGACATTCCTTTTTTTATCCCATGTTTACTTTTCCTAATCCAACACCGAGGCGAGGAGCATTAACAGTGACTTTGTTACATTGTCTCATTTATTTACATCCTGTTTCTGAGGACAACGCTGATGCATGGATAACAAAAAATATGGGAAGCGCTTTCTAGTGTGTGTGTGTGTGTGTGTATGTGTGTGTCTGTGTGTGTGCTCTCATGTCAGGTATTCGTAGAAAAGACCGGGCAAGTTCGGAAATGTCAGCGTGCTGGCTATAGCGACTCCCCTCAATGGAATTCAATGTTGATAGCTTAAAAAAATGCAAAGGAATTAGATGCAGCTGCCTCTCTGATCCTCATTCACCCAAATACATTTAGTCACAAAATCATTCGCGCAAGGGCTGGGTCTTTCCTAAAGCCCTTTGGAAAACAATACGATATGTCACAGTTAGAACACAACTACTCAACTCTAGGTGGCTCGATTTGTTCCACTCTGTTACTTGCATTGTGTCAGCTTATACATTGTGAAGCGTCTTCTCCTGTATTGGCAAAGTGTGAGGACCAAAACTTGCATGCTTAATGCCTTAATATGTATATTGTGAATCATTCTGTCTCTCATTTAAATGCTTCCTTGGATGCTGACAAACATGCAACCAGAGGAATGAATCTTGTATGTCCAGGGGGTACATTTAAAGGATTGTTTGCACTAGGTGATTAAAGCAATTGAATTTTGGATTTATGGTTTACAAATAGTGCCCCCAAGTGGCCAAATATGATAATTACAACAAGAATATCAAGTCAATCGCAGTCACTGCAAGACACCTGAGCTAAAATGAACCGTTACATTTTATTAAACGAACGCACCGGCTAGCTGTGATGAAAGAGATTGTAAAAATAGATTTTAAAATGTTTTCTTTATTGCGTAAAACACAAGGTAGCATTTGAGTTATAATATTTTGACAGTTCAACCTGAGAAATGCACAAGTGAGGTACTAGTCATGTCCCCAATTCACTTTCAAATGCCATTAGAGAGGCAGCAACTCAATAGCGTCAGAGGGGTTCACTTAGTATAGAGTCCTCCAATCACAGATACTCATGTTAGAGCACCATGAGTTATCCCACTTTGCTGTGGGAATGCTCTCAAAATCTTCTGGATCTTCATTTTTGTTTAAAAGAAGAAAAGAAAGAAAAGAAAAAACAGCGTGGGGGGAGTGACGTTCAGAGCCAATGAGGGGAACAAACGGAGCCCCCTCAAAAGGCCTCTATGCTACCATTCTTTTCATAACAATATGGAACAGTGACACTAACCCTATTGATAACTGGCCACTAGGCAGCCACAAGCTCTGTCCATTGTGGTGTCAGTGTGGGTGTGAGCTCCCTCTGCAGGGCTGGAAGTTGTGCTGCTGGTGATGTGTCTGTAGTGCTGCCCTGGCTGTGTGAGGACGAGTGATCAGCGGTCTGTCTAGGAGTTTGGACATCTGAGGAGTTCTTAGAGGCCTGCTGAGGCCAGACTTTACGCTGGATAAGTCCATCTGTGCACTGAAAGACAGACAACCTTTCTCAGTACCACCACATATGAAGAAACAAAGTTCAATTCAAACTGTCACACAGTGCTAATTAACAACATGTATTGTGTATAATGCAACAGTTAAGGTGGAGTCTTGTTATTCAATATCAGTGAATATGTCATCACGATCTACTACATGTCCGTACTGTGTGTGTGCCGAAACAAAATCCAGTGTTGCCTTGGCTCTTTAAATGGGGATGTTGCTGGCTACGGTTGGCCCCCCCTTGTTTACATAACTGTTTACAGAGCCTTTGCTGTGTATTAACACTGAATTTTGTTTCAGCGCACACACAAACCACGGTCAGGTAGCAGGTTTTGATAGCCTGGTGCTACCAGACCATCGTACTTCATTTCATTTGTACAGAAGGTCTGGAAGTGCTGTAATTGGCAAACGTTCACTCACTTGGAGGCGGGTGTCTGTTGAAGTTTAAAACCATTGGATCTGCTCAGTGCCACTCTGGATCAGCCAACCAATCGCATAACGTTTGGTCGTCACGTGTGTCATGAGCCAGCTTATGACGGTGCGTTCCAGTTGTACTGGAAACTCGGAAATTTCCGACTTCACTACATATTGCAGTCTATGGATCTACCGGCAACCTGGCAACGGTAACTTGCTAGAGCCTAACGTTTAGTTATTTGGATGAGAACGGTTTTAGGCGTCCATACTTTCGCGAGCAGATGCACTGGAACACAGACAGGTCGGAACTCGGAACTACCAAGTCGGAAATCTCCTTCTTCCGAGCATAAAGGAACGCAGCATTCAACTGCAGCTGGAGCGCGACTTCAACGTCATAGTTCTCAGCCACTCGTTTTGTTCGCTGATTGGACCGGCAGAAATCTGCCTGAGCAGAATCGCACTAATACGCCCCGTCCCCAGACTGACTCCACCTTTAAATTCAAAGTGCAATTCAGTATATTTTCTATATAAAAATTGACAGATGAGCAAATCTCTGTTTCTGTACTATATAAATATGTGTACGTTGGTGTTAAAGTACCCTTTAATAATATCCTACCATCAGTGACTTAGAGTTCTTCAAAAGTGCTACATAAAGTTGCATTGAGTATACCTTGAATCCATGAGCCCTTTACCCAGGGCACTTGTTGGAGGCGGGCGGGGTTTGTGTGCAGGTGGGGGCAACAGAGGCACTTTGGTCCTGGTCAACTGCTGTTTGACTCTTTGAAAGGTCAGGTTTGTGTCTCCTGCGCTTATACCTGCACCAACTGTGGGCCCTACGGTGGCTAAATCGGGTAAATGTTCAGAACCGGTGTGGCTGAGTCGAAGCCGACGTGCACGGATCCCTGGGAGCTTCCGATGACCAGTGACTGCTGTTGTTGCACGGAGAGAAGGGGAAGAATGGGACAGCGCCGTGTCCTCTGTGTGATACAGGTCTGAAAACACAACAAAATCATTGCAAATGCTTTAATGCAAGCCATTGCTTTTTTTCAGTGTGTCATTTGTTATTCATTAGTTTTCAACTCCAATGTTATTAAGTGCGGATTATCTTTGTTTGATTCCTCTACTTCTCCATCATTCCAATAGCAGAACAAAGGGTTTTTTAATCGAGCAATGTATTTTACCTGGGGAGAGAGTCTGGAGAGAGGAATATAGTGAGACAGTATCTAGGCTGTCCCCATGCTTCCCCTCACCACATTCTTCATCACTTATGTAATTCCTTATAGCACCAAAGTCTTCTTCATGATCATCATCATCATCATCATCCAGGTCTTCTTCATCGCTATGCCGAATAGACAGGACCTGTGGTAATCTCTCCGTCTCTATGGTGTGGAGACGCCTGAGAAAAAAACAATGTAGAAAAATATTCAGAAGATTTCCACCATAGCAACATACCCTTACCAAGCCTAGGCTGTGTATTAACACCGGATTTTTGGTACACACACTGTATGAACAAGTTGCGAATCGTGAGGAGGTATTCACTGATTTTGACCAAAAAGTGATTTTGACAACAAGCAATTTCCAAAATTGTTGACTCCACCTTAAAGGTGCTGCGAGTGACTTTTTAATATATCTGAAACAGTCTCATCTTTCCTCTGATGATAATAAATTACAAGTTACAACAAACAAGACCATCAGTGCAAAAAAATGTTACTTTTATACAGTTTTTCTTAGTGCCTTTGTCATGAATATGCTCACCTAGGAACAACAGCTGGCGTTGTAAAAACACTACTGCTTTTGTCTAAAGGGGGTTCAAGAATGGACAAAAAAATTAAAGTTCCTCGGAGTAACTTTAAAGAATGGGGGTCAAGAGTCTCTGCATTGTGCATGTAAATCCTAGATGTCATGTGGTGCATTTTACAGCTTAGGAAAGAAAAAGGGAACTGAGGTGTGTTGTGAGCAGATAGAAGTACCTGCTGTGCTGCTCCCTCCAAGCTCTCAACTCAGCAAACACATCGACGCGCTCTCTAACATCGGGCTCCTCAAGGTCGTACGTGTGTTCTGGCACGTGGATGGGCAGGTGGCGGGGGGCGAAGGTAGACCTGATGGGCGCCGTCTATCAGACAGAGGAGAGGGAGAACTAGCATGAAGGAGCATGGAAAACAGAACATCACGTAGGCCTTAAGACTGAGCTACATTAATTATGAACAGAGAGAGTAGAGCAATGGATGGATGGAGAGAGAGAGAGAGCGCAAACATAAAAAAGGGGCAGACAGAACAGGGAGGGGAAGGTAAGAGGAGGGCATATGAGTGACAGCAGCGGTTTGTTGTATCTGCCAGTATGACAGATCACAGGGTATTGACAACAAGAGCCCCATCTTTCAAGTCCATCTAAGTCTCTGACAGTGACTCCTGTTGATAATTAGCTGTTTATACTGACATGACATTAAAGAGATGGGCTTGAGGTATCAGACAGACATCCATAATGGGCCTCTCAAAGCCCCAATAAGCTTGTAATTCCCCCATCAGTCTACCCATAATGCTCTACTGCATGCAAGACATGATACATTGGCACAAAGCAGTTTGGATATCTGATGAACATCTTAAGATCTTTTTTTTTAGTCAGAATTGAGGAAAAATAAATTTCTGCTTCACACACCACCACCACCTACCCTTAACTTTTCACGCCTCGCTCGAACAGCCTGGACAGGGTTTCCACAGAACACAATCTTGCCCGCTCCTTCAACAAACAAATCAACAGTTAAAAGAGAAAAGATTTCAGTGAATCAAACTCTTTCACGGTCCAGAGAAAATCCTCTTGGTGGCACTGTTGAGTAAAGATTGCTGATGAGGCTGATTGCTAATGAGAAAAGGGAATGGAACTGATACTATATGACAATGTACAGATGGAAAAGCATGTCTTGAGTCAGTAGTTTTGTTACTACAACGTATATGGAAGCAACAGAGGCAAGGTAATAAACAGGGATGAAGTTAAGACAAATGTGGCTGGATGAAGAGGAAGACTTGAGTGTGAAAAGCCTAACCATGCGTCAGAGTGCTGGTTTCTGCATCCACTGTTGCTGTAGCTGTGTCTGCAGAGCCAGGTCTGGATCCAGAGGGGGAGAGAAGTCCAGGCCCGCATGCTGACATGGGTCTGCAGCCCGCTGAGGGGAGTGGCCACACACAGGAGTGGCTAGAGGCAGGGCGCCTGGCTGACGAGAGTCTGCTGTAGGGCAATGTACTGTCTGCTGGTTCCTCTGCCCAAAAACAAATAAATACACAGCCGTAATGAACTGGTCTGCATTGAATTACTCAAAACAACACGCACACACAGACACACATGTTTGTAAGGTTATACTTGTAAAGACATTCATTGACAAAATGTATTCCCTAGCCCCCTTACCCTAACCCCAACCATCAAAACAAAATGCCTAACCCCAACCCTAGCGCTAGCCCTAACCTTAACCTAATTCATACATGAACCTTCAAGCACAGAGCTAAACCTCAAATAGTCCCTTTAAAGGCCTAACCCAAAAATGTCCTCACTCATAAATTCTAAAACTCAAATTGGTTCACACACACACACACACACACACACACACACACACACACACACACACACACACACACACACACACACACACACACACACACACACACACACACCGTCTTCAGTAGCAGCCTGATAGGAGTTGCAGTCTCTGATGGAGTTTCGGAGAATGGCCCAGTCTTCTCCCATGGTGCCGCCGCAGCTACGCCCATTCTCCTCCACTGGTGAATCGTCTAGGTAACACAGCTGAGGGACCAACTCCCTCACCACAGCCCGATAGCTATAGTCTTCCGTCTGGATAGAAGGGGAGGAAAAAGAGAGAGGCAGAGTGAATGTAGGGGACAGACAGGTGTTTTAATAGGTCATTTAAGGGGACCAAACAGGAGTAAAACAAGATGGATGAAGCATGATGTCAGTTAGAAACTTAGCACTCATACTGAACACAAGAATTTCAAATGGTCTCTTTCCAAATGTCACAACTGATATTCTGAATGACATTCATTTTGTGGGGAAAAATGTGCAGAGACTGATGCACTGTGGGAAAACTGAGAAGTTTATCTTGTGACAGATTCTGGTGTCTCATTGGGCAACCCGGCGTGAACTGTCAACCTAATGCAAAACATCACACAGAGAGTTCACACAGTTAACGACATTGGTTTTGGTATTGACGTTAACTCACATTCTGTCATTCCATTCTATTTAAGACGAGACATGCATACTGTTTTTACTCCACTCCACTAAAATGATTCTCACCAGCACACCAAATGAGCTGATTCATGGTTTAAAGCAGATACAATTGTTACAGTTAATAGGACGTAGCCCTTTGTGTACTAAATACCATGAGTGTATGAAACAACTGCATTTTTTTAGGATTTGCCTTCTGTATGTAAATCTCCACTGACGACTCCAGGGACTTAATGATGCTTAACGATGCTTGGCTCCAAAAAAAAACAGAATGGTTGCACTTAACTTGTAGAACAATCTTAAATTCTCTTTGAGTTAAAGTATGCTGTAAATAAACTATACTAATGAAGGCATTCCTATATATTATGGGGTACATTTCGACATACAAATGATACAGAACAAGCATATGCAGCAAAGGAGATGTCAGGATACTCTGGGGTCATGAGTATGACATAAAATATAAAAGCAGTCCAAATAGGACAATTCTGAATATGTCTTACAAACATCACATTAAAATAACGCATATAAGAGAGTCTGCAGTTTATCTTTTTGCACTCACTTTGACCAAAAGACATAAAGCCATGCAAGTTAATGATCATTCTATAATGGGAACTTCTCACCGAGGTGTGTTCTTTTAACAGCACACAGAGAAAGAGAGAGAGAGAGAGAGAGAGAGAGAGAGTGAGAGAGAGAGAGAGAGAAAGAGAGAAAGAGTCCAGGGAATGACAGAGCCACTGAGCGATCACATTAGAGTGCGGCACTCCTGCCCTTCACCACCAAACCACACAGATGCACTGAATGAAGGGAGTGAAGGGCTGGCAGGGAGGAAAGTCCAGAGAAAAGAGGAGGAGAATGAAGCCCGGGTGAGAGGAAGTGAGCGGATGTGTGCGTTTGTGTGTGTGAAGAAAGGAGGGCGGGAAAGAGGAGTGATAGTTTGGCAAAGAGAGACAAACCTCAGTAACCCACAAAGCGCAGGCCTGATGCATATTCAGCTCAGCATCTCCCCTCATTGCCCCAGTTTCCTTAATTAATGCTCTGCTGGTGGGTGTAAATAAACACATTCAGAGTGGCCAATTTTTTTTAACTCAGCACAGCAAACAGTGTCTCCAAGAAAGAAAATGCTAAAAAATGCAGCTTCTTCTACCCCTGTATAGCCAGCCTAACTCCATATCTTCCAATATACAACAGCCATACAGTATTTCTGAATAGAAATGTATTGTCTATTTTTTAAGAGATCAAATTACACTGTAATGTAATAATGAGGCATTATGTGAGTGTCATATTGTCTCCAGAGATGAGTGTGTGATTTTGTGTGTTATTTTGATGCCTGCTGCTCTCTCTCTCTCTCTCTCTCTCTCTCTCTCTCTCTCTCTCTCTCTCTCTCTCTCAAATTCAAATTCAAACTAAAAAAAAACAATATTGCCAAAGCAAAGCATCAAATAAATCCAAAGATTCAAACAATATTCAAGCATCTCTCTCTCTCTCTCTCTCTCTCTCTCATTGGCCTAGCCGGTTGGTGTGTTGAATATCCAGATGCAGAGCGGTGAGATCACACAGATACTTTCATGTCTCAGCACATGCTAATTACATTTGGGTCATTATCTGACAAAGCCATGAGGGCTGACAGCCTGCTGGCACCAACATCACTGAAGCACAAGTTGCATTTCCTATTTGGCTTTTACTGTATAACTGCTATGGAACAGAACAAACACATTCTTTTTCAGGAACTTTTATGTATCCACCCATTTGCTTTGCTTTTACAAAAAAATATAATTAAATGCCGGATTGTTTTGACTCTGACCCTTGCACCACTTGGTATGGGCCACTTCATGGTGGTAATGATGCAGGATTCTAAGTGTATTCTGCTTTTGTGCTTGCAGTTTGTTAATGGGTACGTAAAACCATAGATAAATGTATATTAGATAAACTTGTTAAAACACACACACACTTCTATCAAAAGTTGCATTATCATCAGCTCGTCGCCCTGCATGGATGGTGATCAGTAATAATTGTTGGTCTGGCATACAGCACAAGTAGAAATATGACTTTTGTAGCAAATTTTGGCTTTCTCCCTGATGTCTCCAATTTCACCAATACACCCCCTTTGGAACAATGCTTATTTGTCAAATACCTGTGACTCCTGAATCAGAAAGGACATACAAGAAGCCTGGCAAGGACAGTAAGATAACAAGTCCAGTGAAGCTAAAAGCCAGCATTTGGAGCTAAACCCAACCCATGTGACCTTATTCAAATGCCGTCTACTCTTTACAAAATGTATTTTATTATTTAAGTTTCATGGAGTAAAAAATGTGATGTTGTTACCATACCTGGATGGCAGTGGGGTTTGGGCGAACACACACAGGGTTTCCCTCCAGGGTGAGTGTCTGGAGTTTGTCACACAAGCCCAGATACTGAACCTGGACCAAGTCATTCACATCATTCCCTTCCAGATCTAACAGCTGCAGGCTCTCCAGCATGCCCACCGGACCCAGCTCTGACACGTTGTTGTAGGCCACGTACAGCTCCTGAGAAAATGTATTCAACACAGATAGAAAGGGAACATGTCATACAGTCAGAGAGACAAAATATATGTTATCACCCCATCTCACAGAAACTGGGATCTTAAAAATCACAAGAACATTTCTTATATCATAGCAAAGGATTTTTTTTATATTTCCGGTGTAAGTATCCGACTTTTTAACAAGGAGTATAGTACAAGCACATCCAGGAAACTTTGATGCAGGTGCGTTGGATAAACAATTCACTTGGATGAGAAAAGGAGATCGGGAGATAAGTAATATGTAAATGATCCGCGGCACTGTTAGCCTCATGCTGTCAAAACTTTCACCAGTGCAACACGACACATGTAAACTATGTTGAAGTTAAGAAAGAAATGTCTTGGCTATTTAAAAATCAAGTGAGGTAAGCAGCATAGGTTGGTCTCTCCACGGAGGCCATCTGCGATCTAGAAAAAAACTGTACCTTGAGGGAGAGGAGAGACGAAATGCCATCTAGGTCTTGCAGGGAGCAGCAAGACATCCACAACACCTGCAGGTGGGAAAGGGCGGTTCCCAGGTCTCTGAGGAGGCCAAATAGCACAATGTTGATTTTAGAGATAGCGGGGAAGGGGTGTTACACAACACTGTGATTCATGGGAAAAATCTAGTCCCCTTTTTTCTCTTTCCCCAAATATGCAATAGGCCTCTCCTATTCCGCCCACTTGTCTCCACAGCACACCCCTCATCTGACCCTTTTAGTATAGACTCAGTCGTTGTGTCTATCTACAAACCCCTCTCCACTACACAGTACAGAGCCCACAGACCAGAGCAGGAAATGCTATCAGAGGCAGAACACATCCGGCTGGCTCTGCTGTACTTCAGATATCTCCCTAATATCTGTTTGCACTCTTTTATTCCTCGGCAGTCTGTCGGGGTAACAATTATTCACCTGTCCTGTAATATGGACAATTTGCAGTGTGTGTGTTTGTGTCTCTCTCTTTCTCTCTTATACTGGAGGTTTATTGCTTTTCTTCTATCAAATTTTGATGACACAGCTGCGGCTGCATTTAAACTGCCAGGACAATCCAGGAGAATAATTCCTGTCCCTTTTTTCCTGCGACTGTCCAAGTGGACAAATCTGAAAGCTGGTATATGGTACATGCCACAAAGCCAGGCTTTGTGTCCCATTCTGAGACAGGTGGGTGAACCTGTTCTCCAGGTGTGTTTGTCTCAGAGACAGCGAAGTGAACGCCACATCTGCTGGTGTCTGGTTTACAAGCAGCAACATGCAGCTTCCCCAAAACAGAAACATTGTACAACAAGTCCCCGTTGGAAAAACATTGGCAGAGCAGAGTGGATATACTACACCTGCACTGCAAACACACTTCACTTTCTTCTTTGTCACTGTAACCTCTGACCTGGTATGGCCACTTCCAAGCATTGTCTTTTTATGACTTCCAAGGCCTCTCAATAAAGTGTGACTCCTAACACAAATGTGACTAGTAGTGTGAAGCGTGACCATACTCCCCATGGGTTTCATCTGTTCTGGGTCAAATTACAGTTCTCTTTTGGGGAAAGACCTGGACCTGTTTGTTTCTAAGCATAAGCTAAATATAATACAGTAACAAGAAGCATGCATAGGTAGCACACACATTCAGACATCGTATTTCGTCTATGGTTTGGGGATTTCCATCTCCCTGATTATGTGTGTGGTGGTATTCCAATAGTAATGTCAACATAATATGCGTAGGATTGCGTGCCTCTTCTTTAGAACAGGTTGCAAACCAGGAAAAAAAAATAATGCAGTAGGTGGTAAATGTGTTATGTAACTTTATGCTTACCTTACGGAAAAAACCTTGCTGTTGTTCATTTTGAGCCGCACGAGCTTGGGCAAGTAGGCACCTACAATATGATTAGATAAACAACACAGCCATTTCTATCACTTTCATGTCACAATGAAGTGATTATATATTGGGTATTAGACTGGCCTCTTGGCTCACTTCCAAATTCACCTCATCAGGCGTTCAATCATTAGCTGAAGGACAGATAGAGCACCTAAGGCGGCAGGCTGGGCGTGACGCACACACGTACAGACACCGCTCCGTCATGCCTGCGCTCGTTGTGCAATCTAGGATTTTGTGAGGATGTGGGCACCATAAAGATGTTCCTCCGACATTATCAGCTCAGTCATCTTGTACTGAGGTTGGCACACCTGACTGATCACCCAGTACTGATACGTTGTGTGCGTCACAGCACTGTCTTTTTATTTGCCTTTGTGTTACTGTATATAGTTCTGGCTCGTGATTGTCTATGCGGTCATTCTAAGCATCTGTAGTGAATCACCATTGAACAGACTGCATAAAGTCTTGAGAAAAAAATCTTAATTTAAATGTAAAAGGAGTTGGCCTTCTGAGTTTGTGGCATTGTTTTCATAAGGAACATTTGATTCATACAATTAAACCATACAATAAAGAACTACAGTGGTAAGCCGGAATTTATATTTGTAGGTGCTTTGATTTTCCTGTGTATCTTACCAAAGTTACCCAGTGTGTTTCCCTGTGTATCCACGCAGATCTCCAGGGACGTCACGTGAGAGAGATCCCGAGTCCCACAAAGCGATTCCTGTAAGGGACAGAATACAACAGCTAACATGTTCTGTACTTTGTCTTAACGCGATATAGTTTCATCATTCAGAATTTAACACAGACATACTATGACTTTGATGTGACAATTTACTTGAAGCCTGTGATGTGAACTTGCTTGTCTGTCTGTCCTGGGAGAGGGATCCCTTCCTCTGTCACTCTCCCTGAGGATTCTCAACATTGTTTCCCCATTAAAAGTTTTTTTTGTTGGGAAATTTTTTTTTTTTCGTCAAGCTTAGGCTGTCTGTGGCAAATGGCTTTTTGTGATTTGGGCTTTATAACTAAAAAACTGATTAAAGGTGGAGTCAGCAAATCTGGATACAGCTTGTCGTCAAAACCACTGAGTCAAAATCAGTGAATATCTCATCATGATCCGCTACCTGTTCGTACTATGTGCATACAGTAAGTGGTACATCTTTGCTGACATGTGCGATACTGTTTTATTGTTTTCCCTTGCTTTAGTAGATTCTCCGAAGACACATTGGAATGAAACTACACAAACTTCTCTACGAGTGCTCTTCAGAAATAACAGCTATATCAGATGAAAGAGGTTTACTTAAGGCTATCCTTTGATGCACAAAGACAAAACACAGTCAAAGACATGGCAGAACACGGTGTATCGGTGTGATGATGAACTTTTGACTATATATCCTGAGGGCTGTTCTGTGAAATTACCAGCTTCTCTTGAGAGAGGTAGAGCTCTCCTGCAGTTTCAGAGTCCTCGCAGGGTTTCGTGGCAGGAGTTGGGTTGATGTGGCCCGATCCACTCAGCTCAGTCACTAGTACCCGTGCCGTACCGGGTCGGACCCCCTGGGCTACGGACCCATGACAGCAACTCATCTTTCACAGCCAGCTGCAAGGAACAATGTGGAAGCATCTTTTTTTTACGACGTGGTTGAATGGCTCTTCCAACAAAGAGGAAATACTAAGTTGTAATCTATTGTATATGTAGTTTATTTGAGGTATACCCGCGTTGAATTAGCCAACAAACAAGCGTTAACTGCTATGGTTAAATGTTGAGATTGTAATGCAGTAGGCAAATTAATTAATACTAGGCTACTACTAAGCTAGGCTACTATTCTACTCTAAGACCATTCCAATGAACTTTTCTTTCAACGGAATGTTGTATAGTTGTTTTTCTTAAAATAGTCTATATATTCACCTGAAGCGAGAAACTGCAGCACTCTGCTTACAAGCAAAAGTTTGCTTGACAACCACAGACGACTTCCTGGATACGGCTGCACTGAGAGGCCCGTGGCTCCCTGGGACATGTAGTGCAAGTGCATAGATATAATATACACGTATATACGTATATATGTCTATGGTGCAAGTGTAACAGTTGGCGCTTTGAGGACAACTCTTGGGTTAAACCTAAACACTCAGCTATAGTTTACACATATTCCTCATATTGTTAGGTTTATCAAAGATTAATTTGTACATCTCTGCTCCAAGTACCCGACTACGCTGGTCTGGTGCTGCCTTCAAATGCTGGTCGTAAGCTTTGCTTTTGAAAATGCCATGACTTTTCAAATTCATTTGAACACAATGAGGCTTATAATCGGCTATATAAAATATGTATATTATCGAAATGGGTTTCTTAGTTGGAAATACATACTTTTCAGTAAATAGGCCGATATGGATTCGTAAAACAATTATAAGGCCACAATGTGATAACATGTGGCTAAAATATCATTATGAACTTACATTTACAAATTTTACAGAATTCTGTTGTTTATTTTCTCAGGTGAGAGGGGTTGCCCTATGGAGAATGTGGACCCATGATGAACTTTGAATTTTTAAAATCCTGGCTGGTCCATGCTTCAGCCTAATAATATATTCCTTGCCTGTCACGTTTAAGGGACACTTGTAAACTTGACTATAGCAAAGCAAAGTAAAAAAAAACTAGGGGGGGGGGGGGGCAGTCATATCATGATAGCTGGCCTTCACGGTTGGAGTCGTCATATTTCCGGCAGCACGCGAATGCAGCAGTGACATGCATGGTAACCGGGGCGGTTCTATGTTTGATAGAGCTGGGCGTGGGCTCCACACACACTCCTCATCCCCTCTGCTCTCTGTGGAAGCACATTGTTCAACGCGGGCTCGTTTTTTACCCCACACAACTAATGAATGCCTCGGTGTATTTTAGCTCCTGAAAATTAAAACACTTCCCCCCCCCCCGGAGAGAATAAGGTGCAGATATCAGAGGACGGCGGGAAGCTGACCAAGAACATTTTGTTTCCTCCTCATTACAGTTGAGAGGCAACAGAGTTGAAAGATTTTTTTTCCTCCTCTTCTTCTTCCTCTCCTCCTTCTGTGGACGCAACGTCGCTCCAGGCGCTAAATTAGACCTCTGCTTGTTGTAAGTATGCAGTGCACATTCCTGTGTCCGAAATATGTCGCCGGTTACTGCTTTTGTCTAATTTTACCGCTAGAAAAAAAATGCTTTCGCTGTTTTTTTGGAGGGGCACCGCTGGTGTGACTGCGGTCCACAGTTTGAACATGTTAGCTAGCTATCATAACAATTTTAATTCACGCCCGGCGAGCTTCACCTACCCTGCTTAACACAACTCATTCTCGCTGTTTTTAGTCCTGGATAAAATTGTATGGGGTTACTACAAAGGTTATGGATTTGGTCTACACCTTTGTTTTTATTGTTCTTATTTTTTTTCGCTTTGAGTTCGGGTGTAGTAACTTGGTTATGAAGGAATAACATTTGACCGCCCTGGATTTCCCTCTCACTTTGAAAAAAGAAACAGAATGCATTCAAATGAACATAGCCATGTTGGGGGAATGTACTTACGCTAGCCTATTGTACTCTCCTGTATTTATTTATTTTTGCGTGTGTAATGTGAAGACAATGTTGAGTATTATGAGGTAGGTGCTGCTGCTGCGGCCGACAGTGGCCACACAGACAAGTAGGGTGACGCCCCGTCACACAGAGTAAAAACTGAATGTATCACTGCGGAAGTTAGATTCCATTACAAGGCATTTAGAAAGCTGACCTGGAATCACTTCTTCTCTGGACGCTATAGCCTTTGTATTAAAACTGTTCCAGTACATTTTAAAGGGAAAAGATGGGCAAAGACAGCACTTATGTTTCATTGACCAGTCACTCAAAACGTGGCCGACAAGAGGAGGAACAATGTAGCCCTCCCAAGCTGAAATCAAACGATGTCATATTGCATTGTTATCTCATATTATACATTTTCACATCAAGCTATTGAAGTTAGTGCCTCATCTATTAGCCTGTCTTATCCACCACCATCACATCACTGCTGCTGACCTAAACATCATGTATGAGTGATATGTGTCAGACAGGTCTACTGTATGTAGTTATATCCACGTGGTTCAGTACATTGGCCTTTCATGGATTTCGTTTAAGAATTGCTCTAGTGCAAGTCCTGTGAATTTGACATCGGTGTCTGTGGCCTGCATTCAGAGGGAGGAAGGCAAGAATCCAGGCAGCTGGAAAACAGCTGGAGATGATCCAGCAGTGGCAGCAGCGATAAGAGGTGCGATCTCGTCCCCCTTTCTCTGTGAACAGCTGTAGCCAGGGTGCTGCCAAGCTGCAGGCCCAAATAAATGTGACTCTTCTGGATGGCTTTTTTAAAATGTCTGCTTTCCACACTTATTTTATTTGTACAGGTTGTGTGTGTGTGTGTGTGTGTGTGTGTGTGTGTGTGTGTGTGTGTGTGTGTGTGTGTGTGTGTGTGTGTGTGTGTGTGTGTGTGTGTGTGTGCATACTTGAGCAGGTGATTCCAGGTTTTTTTTTATGCGATGAATGATACTGCTGTTGTTCCTAAGTCTCTAGGATAATAATTCTTAAGGAGGAGAACTGAAACAGCCAGACCACAACACATCGGGTGGGATATTGTACATGTTCAGCTGGCATTTGTGTTTAAAGGTGAAGTCAGCAATTCTGGATACAGCAGCTTGTTGTCAAAATGACCTTGTTTGTCAAAACCAGTGAATATCTCATCATCATCCGCTACCTGTGCAACAACAACAAAAAATCCAGTGTTAATACTACTCTGTAAACTGGTATGTAAACAAAGAGGGCCCACTGTAGCTAGCATTAGCAACATGCCTGTTTATAGAGCCTAGGCTGTGTATTAATTGTGTGTATTAATGTCATTTTTTTTGCAATGGATGATAAGCCTCCTCTAACTGGCGGGCCATTTGTGAGGAGGTCAGCTGTCCTTTTTATCTCCACTGTCTCACCCATGTACCCAACGGCAACAAGGATGACCCAGTGGGTATAAGTTCACTTGTACTCCAGTGCCTTTTTAAGAGATGCTTGTTTAAGCATGCACAAAGATGCCTGCAGACACTCTTTATATAAATGCTTGCAATGGGGGCAAAGAAATCTAGGGAGGAGTATTTGTTGATGAAAGGATTTTCTCTTCTGTGAGCAAAACTATGGTGTTTTCATTCATATGTTGGTGTTTTTTTCTCCAGCTTCCTCTTACCCTAGAGGAGGAATGAAATGGATATACTAGCTCTGTTTTTAAAGAGTTGTGGTCTTTTTCACAACTGGATTTATCTCACAATTGACAGACGTCATGAGAACTGCTGTAAGCTAAACCCCTACTCACTCACTTTGTGTTTGGTTGGGCCCTCAGCATATTGGTTCCTGGGCTTGCCGGTCAACGCTGATGTTTTGGATGGTGTTTAGGAGGGATGATGTCATTGGAGACTCAGTGGTGGTGGGAGGGTGTGGTGGGCTTATGGAGGCTCTAGGATGGGTCCTGAAGTCTCAGCATTCAACCGTGATACCTCCCTAGAGAGGGTCTCCTTACCATCATCTCTCCATTAAAAATCTATTATCTCTGCAGCGGGCTTATGGGCTCTGCCAGTATAGATCCTTTAACCAATTAAGCACTTAAATGGGGGGGGGGGCAGAATGCATTGTGGGGGAAGATGGCGGTTCACATCACATCACATGACCCTCCCACCCCCCTTCCTTCTTGCAGTGTGGCTATGGAAGTGATGGCATTGTTTTTCCGGGTTGCGAGGAATCACTGGGAAGAAGGCGAGCAGATGATGTTTGACTATCGGGGAGAAATCTGGGGAATGTTGAGCATTTATGATCGTTTGATTTCTTCATACATTTCTCAGTTTCCAGTTGGACACCTCCTCCCTGCTGTGGTTTTCTGTGCCCTTGGCATATCGTAGCCCTTTCGCCCTCAGCCGCCCTCCTCCTCCCATCACCTCTCTCTCTATCTCTCTCCCTCTCTCTCTATCTATCTCCCTCTTTTTCTCTCTCTCGCTGCTCTGTACTCGCACCCTCCGTAAACTGTCATGTAAGATTATCCTCTCGGTCCAGGCAGGGCTCTAGGGTTTCAAAACGAACTGTTAATTTCCCAGGCCTGGAGGTGGCCAGCTATAAATAACCTCCTAAATGCAGACAAACAGCATAGTGCCGCTCTTTGATTTTTTAAAAAAAAGTAGCAGCAATGCTAAGATGTCGGGGAACTTGGAGTGGAATAGGTCATTTAACTTGTAGATGATACTGCAGCTTTCCAGTCTGGCAGTCCTGCATGTGAACAGTGGTGGCAGGAAGGTTACTCTTTGATCAGCTGTACTTACATTGTGTACACATTGTAATATGATGTTCATATTATTTCCTTCTTATTCTTATGTTCTAGTGTTCTATTTTTAAGGTTATATATACATTGTAGCATTAAGCACATTATTCTTTACACTTATTTCTTTCTACGTGTGTTACTTCTCGAAATTGGAGTACATGTAACAAACCCAATTTCCCCCCGGGGATCAATAAAGTATTTCTGATTCTGATTCCTCTAGGATGATTACTTTATCCTGATATGTGCATTCAATGAAAGAAAAGGTGTATGATTTTTTTACAGGCTAACTTGTGCATATGCAACTGCAAACTGTTGCACCACTCAGGGCAAATATACAGGTTAACCGTGCACTAACGGCCCACTCACACTAGTGCCGTTGACCTGTCCCGTGCTCACACTGCTTGTGGCCTGGGCACGATTGCACCTTGCCAACGTCACCGTGCGCATTTAGGATTTGGAGCGTAGTCTACTTGTAGGCTATACGACTATTTGTGAATATTTTCATCCGGCCAAATTTGCATCATATATTCCACTTCCACATTAGAGCAACGAGAATCCTTAATCTATTGTTTTTTTAAATGTAGCCTTGACGTAATAGGTCGCGGTGGACAGTCTCATATTTGTGCAGCACGCTGTTTATTATTAATATAATGGCCCGTCATCAGAACATACGTAGGCTACCGGATTAGGGCTGCAACTAACGATTATTTTAATAATCGATTAATCGGTCGATTATTTTTTCGATTAATCGATGAATCGGATAAAAAAAGATAAACATTTGTAAATGCCGCATCTTTATTCAAAAACTGAACATTACTTCAAATTCACAGTGCAGACTGCAGTGTCAAAACACCAGGTTATTGCTCCAACGTCCCGGAACTATTAAAAGTAATATTAAATGATAAATTAATAATAAACCTAACTGGGATAACACAAAACAAATATACAATGTATAAAATACATATAGTATATAAGGGATGTCCATGGTAAACCAGTCAACCGATAAGATTTTTAACCGGTAAATACTTACGGTTAAAAAAAATTAAATCATCTTAATTTCTCTCAGATGACAGGGGATCGTTAATTATTATTGATATTGATACCATTTTCGAAACTCCTTAACGATCAAAGTCTTTATTGATATCAATATTGATACTTTTCTACTATTTTGTTGAAATAGAACTTGTATTATTGCTTTAATTGCTGATATGCTATAAAGCTCAAGATAGGACATTAAACAGGTCATAATTCCATCTTTACTATCTATTTTATATTGCTGGGAAAACAAGTTTTCGCCAAAATCTCAAATTTCTTTTTTTTGTGTTGCATTTGAACACATCACTCATATTACTGAGCCGGCCTGAACACATCACTTGACATGTTTGGTACTTTTTTTAAGCTAACTAGCTCTATATCCTTCCGATTTTAACATGGAATTAAAAACTGGATTACTATTTTTAACTGACGGGACTTTCTACACCGTTGGGTTGTGTGATTACTGCCGCTGCTTTGAATGACTGTTGATGCGCCGATGCCGACTCTCCGAGCCCGTCTGCACACCGTCTTCTGCAGCAGCAGCTGACAGAGTTTTTGTTGGACTAGAGTCGACGGATACTGAGTTCAAGGAGTTTTTTTAACCCCAAGACAGCAAAGGTACAACACTTGTATTTAGGCCTACAGTCCAGTGTTAGATATGACCAAAATACAAGCTGTGGCCGCTCACACTATAGCTTTCCTGCACCGCTTCACGTGCGGAAGGCTCGCTGTGGGCGTGCATGAACCGGCGGCTGGATGTAAACAGTGCCGCGCCTACAAGTGACTTATTAATCGCGCGACTCAACGAATCGATGACCAAATTCGTTGCCAACGCTTTTTATCGATTTTATCGATTCGTTGTTGCAGCCCTATACCGGATGGTTTTATACACATCGATCGCTCCATCAAATCCAAGTCAGAACTTTTTGTGTGGGCAGAGATCGTTTTTTTAAGTGTCTTTATAAAGTTTCTTGTTAAACCTTAGTGTAGGCTACTGTTTCCTTATCACCGGGCCGCGGAGTCCCGTTGTGTGTTGTTTTGGGTTTGTCTCCACCGCCATGCGTAAAGACAGTATTATGACAGCCGACGGGAGGAAAAAGAAAAAAATCATCTGACGAACGTGAGTAAACACGAAAACCTTTTTGCTTTGCTTTCTGCGCTCACCTATTTAGCTCTCTCCCTCTTTTATTAGCCCATACCTAGGCCTACACACACGTTAATTCTCACACATTTTATGTAGCTACAAGTCCAAGTGGTGGGCAATTCTGGTGCCGACTAAGGCAGCGGGCGTTAAAGGACTATGCGCATCCTTAATAAATTCACGTCAGGAACTCCGCCTGTGCGCTTGCTTGTGCGCTTGCTTGTGCGCGTGTCATCTCATTAGCATCTGTACACCTCTCCCAGGTGTGCCGTGGCCAAGGGGCTGTTCCGTGCTGAAATACGGATGGCGTGGTCACACTAGCCAAACGTTCTAGACTTTAGTATGCTAATGAGCTTTGGCACGGGGCCGCGGCCCTAGTGTGAGTGGCCCCTAACAGACAGAGTGGGGATGACACGCCTACAGGGACAGGATCACCATCTGTGTAAAGAAGAACATAAACTTGTATAACAATTTGACCGTGTGTGTGGATGAAATATGTCAAAAGACGTGAACTTATTATTGTGATCTCCAGCAGACGTGTCCTCAGCCCACCTCTCTGCCTGCACAAAGACCAGCTCTGTATGAGGCCTTAATACTGACAACAAGTGGCTCTGGGAAGAAAAGCTAGCTACAGCATCACTATGCTATCAATGATTCATTTTTTGCTATTCATCTCCATATGT
>OX442354.1:18085430-18187930 GCA_949357725.1 Hyperoplus immaculatus | reverse complement strand
GGAGCGCAAGGACTCTAATATCCACCAGCTCCTTGATGTCGTCATGAATGGGTAGAAGAGGGTTCCAGTTGCAACCTGTGAAGCTCTAGTGAACTACATGCCCAAGAGGGTTAAGGCAGTGCTAGAAAATAATGATGGCAAAACAACATATTGACACTTTGGGCCCAATTTGGACATTTTTTCTTAGGGGTGTACTCACTTTTGTTGCCAGCAGTTTAGACATTAATGGCTGTGTGTCGAGTTATTTTGAGGGAACAGTAAATTTACACTGTTATATAAGCTGTACACTGACTACTTGACATTGTATCAAAGTGTCATTTATTCAGTGTTGTCGCATGGAAAGATATAATGAAATATTTGAAGAAATATTAGGGGTGTACTCACTTTTGTGAGATACTGTATGTCTGCTGCTCTGTCCACACCTTTTTTTTGTTCAGAGTGAAATGACCTCCACCTTTCTCCAATCCCTCCCTTTCTTCTCTCCAGCAGCAGCGGCCAAGATGACGGAATATAAGCTGGTGGTGGTGGGAGCTGGAGGTGTGGGCAAGAGCGCACTCACCATTCAGCTCATCCAGAACCACTTTGTGGATGAGTACGACCCCACCATAGAGGTATGATGCTGCTTCTGCATGTTGTTCTACACAGCTCTTCTTGTGGCAGGCATCTTGGGTAACTTTCTGCTGGTGGGAAATGCAGAGAAAGGTTGACCACGTGAACTCCTTCCACGTTAATTGTTCTGTGCTCCTTGTTCAGCTGCTTGTAGACACCTATGCACTAGAAAGAGCATGCATTAGTCTACACATGCTTTATTCAAAAAAACTGCCAGCGATTGAACAATTCAATATTGACCCTACTGACAGCTCAGTCTAAATCAACTCCTATTTAAATTAATTAATTGAATGCTGTGGCCGGCGTTTCTCCACGGTCAATCTCGAAAGGGAAATTCCCATTTTTTTCCTTAGGAAGAAATATTTACTCCACCCAGCTGTAATTCTTACATTTTCATGAAAACACAACACTGAGAGAGACATTGCAGACGTTGCCAAGAGGAGAGGGAAGCCAGTGATAATGTTTTGTCCTCTCTATTTTTCTCTCTCCATTTCTCCCTCTCTGTCTCCACTCTCTCCTTCTCTTTCTCACCACGCCTGCCTCTGGCCAGACAATGTCCTTTTTGTGTGTTTGCATTCCTGGCCCCTATGCTCTAACAAACAAAGGGACGGCACTCTGTGTTTTTGTGGCTGCGTGCTGGAAGGCTAAACATTGGCTCCGATACCCTGCTCCTCTGATCTGTCCGTGCTGCGTTTGACCTGCAAGTGGAGAGGGAATGAATATCAGATACCATGTAAAGGTGGAGTCAGCCATTCTGGAGAACGCGTGTTGTCAAAATCACTTTTTTTTCAAATAGCAGTGAGTATCTCCTCACGATCTGCTGTCAGTACTACGAGTGTGCACGCTGGAAAAAAAGCTGGTGTTAATACACAGCCTAGGCTCTGTGTACTGGTATGTTAACAAAGGGCCCCCACTCTAGCTACCCTAGCAACATGCCAGTTAACAGTGTCTAGGCTGTGCATTAAAACTGGATTTTTTTTGGGATAGGTAGCAGATCATGAGGAGAAATTTACTGATTTTGACAATAAGCATTCTCCAGAATCGATGACTCCACCTTTAATTATACACAGTATGTTTTGTGTCTGATTTTTTTGTTCCAGATTACACACACACACACGCACACACACATTTGATTCGTGTCTTTATATGTCTGAGTTTCTCCTTTTTACTTTGTGTGTGCAGGACTCGTACAGGAAACAGGTTGTGATTGACGGTGAGACTTGCCTACTGGACATCCTGGACACAGCAGGTCAGGAGGAGTACAGCGCCATGAGGGATCAGTACATGAGGACAGGGGAGGGCTTCCTCTGTGTCTTCGCCATCAACAACACCAAGTCTTTTGAGGATATTCACCAGTACAGGTGTGTGTGTGTGTGTGTGTGTGTGTGTGTGTTCTGAAACAATAATTTCTGTTCTGTTCTCATGGTCCGTGCATTAGGGGTGTGCGATATACATCATCTACCATCATAATCTTAATTGTTCTTCTAACAGCGTGTGAAATGATAACGTTGAGTATGTCACTCATTGATTGAAGGATCACTTGGCAATTTATTTTTCTAGCCGTGAAGGCAGAGAGACAGAGAAAGTGTGCGTGAGAGAAAGAGAGCTTTGTTTTAGAGTTTTGCTTTTAAACTAACTCGCACGTCCCACCAACAGAAATGCTCTCCTCTCTGCAGCTGTGCGCCGGTTCACGTGGGTAAACGCCACCTGTAGCGAAAACGAAACCTAACTAACATGACCTTAAGGTGCGGCAGCTATTAATTGATAAATATAAATGAATAAATATTGTTACTTACAACCTGGTTTTATTAAATAAGTTGTTTTTCATCAACATCTTATAAATATTAAAACAATTGTGAGCTAATACAATACAAGGCTTTTCCAAGTATTGTGGGGTTTTATTCAAAATTTGAGAGATGCAACATATCGTCAATTAACAATTCAATATCCAGATATTATTCTTTATCAATATCGCACACCCCTACTGTGCATGTCTCGGCCTATTTTTATATGCTATGTGTGTGTGTTTTACAGGGACTCCCATGGGGTCCTGATGGCGAGAGAGAGAGAGAGTGTGTGTGTGTGTGTGGGTGTGTATACGTCTGTGTGCCAGCTCTCTGCAGTAGTTGGGTGATGTCATGCTGTAGCGTTTAACACGGCTAAAGAAAGCTAAGCCCCCAACTGGAGGATTACAGCACGATGCCAATGAAATCGATCCTGACTCAATTAGAGGAGCGGGGAGGAGAGGTAGCACTGTTCAAGGACAGGGAAGGAGAAAGGGAGGAGGGATGACAGTGCCCTCTCTCTCTTTTCCCACATTGTGTCTTTCTCATCACATTAGACCCCCCCGCCCCAATTGCCAGTCTCGCACGTCAGTCGACTGACTGCATATCACCTTTGCCACCAACACCTCGACAGATTTGCAGAGTTTTTGAGTCAATTACACACATTGGGGTTTGGCTTGCAGGTCATTTCAACCCAGCATGTGCTGTCAGCCTTACAATATTGCCCGTATTAATGTAAAACTATTATGCAACTTGTTAAAGCATGATGCATAGGTGGTGGTGTCCCAGTTATTTAAAGATCGGTTGTCTGTTTCACAGGCAAAAATAGTCAAAGGCATTTTTTTTTTTACTACTCCTCCACTGTTTACACTAACCGGAATAGCACTTGCTTCAAAATGAGTAGTGCAGCTTGTTTTTTCTATTTGTCTTAAATTTGAACGTTTTAATAGGTTTTAATTAGACTTGACAATCCCTATAATGTGAATGAGAGTGGAGTGAGAGGAGCAACTGTGGTCATAAACAGCAATCGGCAGCGTCGACTGCAGATGAGACGGGGCAGACTGTACCGTAGTGGATGCATCCTGCTGTATACTGTGGCTTTACAGAGAAGAAAGGCTGAGCTGATAGATTGATCTGACCCACTCCTCTCCCCCCCTCTAGCTGCCTGCCTGGCGTTTAGCGCTGGCTGCTGTAGTGATGAGGTAATGCCTGTTGTCCCTCCTTCAGCAGTGCAGCACAGCCCAGCACCGGCGGGGCCCTGGCTCCTCCTCAGGGTCCTAGTGCTCCCCGGGTGGCTGGCTCTCCAGTGGTGTGGGAGCTGCTGTTGTTTATGAAGCAGGGTGTGGATCCCAGACAGGAGAAATGTCGCCCTATTACTTAAAATGCAGTTGCTTGCTTGGGTGTGTCAAGGAAACAAGCCAAAGTTTTGCAAAATGAGAAAGTCTGAAATGATCACACTTTTTCTTCTTTTGTTTTTTTTTAAACAGAGAACAGATTAAACGTGTAAAGGACTCGGACGATGTTCCAATGGTCCTCGTGGGAAACAAATGTGACCTGCCGGCACGCACGGTGGACACAAGGCAAGCCCAAGAGCTGGCCCGCTCCTATGGCATCCCATACATAGAGACTTCTGCCAAGACACGACAGGTAAGGCAGTGAGCAAGAAGCATACACACCTATATGCCATAAGCATTTTCTTGGAAGAACCCTTTTCTCTCTCTCTCTCTCTCACTCTCTCTCTCTCACTCTCTCTCTCTCTCTCTCTCTCTCTCTCTCTCTCTCTCTCTCTCTCTCTCTCTCTATCTCTGGTATTTAAAATCCACGTTTAAATTTAACAAATCATTAATTTTATTCTATAAAACGTTAAAGTCCTCCTGTTCTGCACCATACTGTATTCAACAACTTATAGCTGTGTTCTAGTATGGGCTCTAGTCTGTACTACATATTTTGCATGTGTGTGAAGAATACACATGAAGAGCTGTGTGAATGGCCACGCGGTGCGATGTGATTTGTGTTGCTGGGGAACATTTTCTTATGCCGCAGGCAATGACTCACAGCCAGGTTCTCTTGACTAGAGAACACAGCTCCAGTATTTGAAAGGCCTCCATAAAGAAACAAGTTGTCGCACAGCTCCCACTGTCTGTGACTCACTGTCACACATTATACAGACGCTCGCATTCATCACTGAACCTGACAGCAATGTCCCTCATTCAAAACGGAAGAGTATGCAAAAAAATCATTAGCCATGACTTCTCTTTTAGTCATTATTATTTCTTGATTAACACTGTCTGATATTATCACGTTGCCATGGCGATATTGGTGAGTGCACCTACGAGGTTCGCCTTCAGTGAAAGGAGGTGCGCGCAGTGTACTCCACTTACAATTGACAGTTGTGGGTGAGCATTTTTTTCAGCTACCTTTTCACGTGTTTGTGTGCCTTTCACAGGGAGTGGAGGACGCCTTCTACACACTGGTTAGGGAGATCAGACAGCATAAGCTGAGGAAGCTGAATCCACCTGATGAGAGCGGTCAGGACTGTATGAGCTGTCGCTGTGTGGTATCATGATGCAGGTGAGACACTGTCTTTTGTTATTCTTATAGACAGCTACAAAGTATAACGGCACGTCTCCAAATGAGTGTGTTATGCTGGATATTGTTTTTATATAGTTTAGAGTAATGCCCACTAAGTAAAATCAAATCCCTCTGTCAGACTTTTCACTGTGAATGTCTCAGTTGAAATGGCACTAACTATCTTGTCTGGTTTCCTTCCAACAGCCGACGTGTTGCACGTTGAGGAGAAATGCTACAGCGAGTAGCGGCAGCATGGACTTAAAAGATAGAACGATAAAAACAACTCGAAGATGAAATATAAACTTTTTTTCAAAAAAGAGGATGATTGAAGCAGAAAGCTCTCCAAGGAAAACCACCAGAGCTGACTGAAACCATAGACCTTTTAATGGAAAAAAGGAGGATTTGGACTGTTGCCCTAAAGTGGCTGAATACCTGAACTAAGCCTGGTCCGGCCCCTCTTTTACTGGTCCATACGTCGACCTGTGAGCAACACACCACTAAATGACTCTCTAGTCCAACACCAGTGTGGTCTTCGCTGGGGTGGTTCCACAAGTTTTCCTGCTAACTTATTGTTTTCAGTCTCAACACTGGTCTTAAATGGGGGTTGTCTACTCTGACCTCCTCTCACCTTGAAAAGCCTAATGCCCCCCCCCCCCCTGCTTGCCCACAGGAAGGACTGACTGACTAAAACTGAAAAAAGGACTGGAATGGACTTTTAAGTTACCCAATACAACTCTTGCGTAAATAACCCCTCATTTCCCCTTTGCTCCCTCCCACTCTACCTGCCTTTGGTTTCCCTTTTTGAGTGGCTGTGTAGTCCCGTCATTATATACTGGATTCAAGGGGGTTGGAGGCTGACATGGGGATGATTTATAATTTGTTGTTGATTTTTTTTTTTAACATTTAGCTTAGCTGTAAAAGAAAAAAGAAGATATTGGATTTTTTCTTTTTGATATGGAACTTTTTATTATGTTATTGCAAATTTTTGGAAGTCACTGAGCAATATGTGAGCGAGGGTGTTCTTTATTTGAGACAGCACCTGGTTTTGACATTTTTTCGTGACCTGCCTGACATAGTTGATATTCCTTTTTGTTGGGGGGGATGAAATTGTTTGAATGGAGAATATAACAGATAGATGAATTTCCTTCTCTCCTCCTTACCTTACAGACGTTGCTTTGTTTTCGAATTTGTCCCTCTGGAACAATAATAATAATAATTGTAGTAATGGCTTAAGTGTACGTAGGTTCTGGTGCAATAGTATTCCTCACTGTCCAATTTAAAACGAAGCATTGGGAATAAAACCAACTCTGACGGCTACCTATGTTCATGTTTTTACTTTGGTTAAGGAAGGAGAGGTACCACACAGAAATGTTGTTGCGTGTAGAATAGGAGGGGAAACTCTACACTTGTACAGTTAAACATTGACAGATTATGGTTTTAGACAAAAGGACACCTAGAATCAAATTGTAACGGCTATTTTTCAAACGTGCAAGAGTCACTCCTTTGTGTAGAAACCACCAGGGTTAGCACCGGTTAGCTTTTTCAGAGTGTAACATGCACACGTCCTGCCTCAGAGTCAAACTTCACTTTTTAACACACACACACACACACACACACACACACACACACACACACACACACACACACACACACACACACACACACACACACCATTCTATCCTCAAACTGCTTCTCTTTCTTTTCTCTACACCACCTCAGCTCTACGATGGGACAATAACGGATCAGGTGCTAATCATGTCAGATGCCTATTTACTGTATATGTGATGGGACTATTGTGCGTGTAATGGGTGATGGATATTGAGTTATGGGAGTGCATTTTAGCTTGTTTCTCAATACTGACTAGCTTGTGCTCTCCAACGACTGTGTTCATTTGCTGCCTAAATGAAAAAGACTGCTCTGTGTTGCTTACTTTTGCCTTATCTGTTGTTAGCCAGTTTGTACCATGTTGGGGCGGCAAGCTGCGTGGTCTGTTCTCTGCATTGTTTTGTCTGCTCGTTTGTTTTATGTGCAACTAAAAAATATATATTATATATATATATATATATATATATATATCTAGAGGAGTGTTGAGTTTAGACATGCGCTGTATAAAATTTGAAAGACAAGTCCCTAAAAACACTACACTGATTTTTTTTTAAAAGTTTGTTTGTGTAATGGTGTGTGCATCCGAATGTGATTCTCTTTGATGAGACTGAAAAAAAAGAGAGAATTCTTTTAGACAAAGCCATGTGTTTCTTCTTGCTCCCATTTCCATATGAAGTTTAATACCCATTAAGATGGAACATGTGATGGTGTTTGCCAGAAATGGTTATATTTTAATATTACTTTTTAACAGTTCAGATGATTTAATTGAGGAAGATGATGCATCCAAGTTCCAGACACTACAGGCAGGTTTTGGCAAAGAGTTTCAGATGCAAAACCTCGAATGACTTTTCAGACCTCTCTCCCGTGCAAGATGTTAAAAGGTTATTTTGCCATTGTCTCCTTTCAAGGGGAAACACAAAATAGTTATGTCTGGCCTAATTGATTTTTGTATAGTTCAAATGACTCTTTCACTCATAATATGGCTTAAGGAAATATGATCAGTCTAATTATTGTGTGGATGGTATAGTGGTCTCTTTGTTTTTAATCTGTTCCTTTCTCCATTTGGAGGATGGATATGAACTGTGGATGTGCTTGAGTCTTTAGATACATTAGGGGAAGCCTCATGTTTATTAAAAAAAGAAAATATTGAAATAATTGCAGGAGTTGATCCTTGCGGTCCCACTTTTGGCTGTGTTGGTCCTCACTTTCTTTTTCAACCCATTGTACCCCTGACTTTTAATGGAAAAGAGCGTGGCGTTTGTAACGTGTAATGACAGTCCTGATATTATGTGTGTCTCCTCCCTGTCAATCTTTTAAACAATGCCACCATAGAATTCCCACAGAGCTATGTATTCAAATTACCACAACATTTAGATATATCGGCGTCATGTTGACGCAGGGACACTCCAGCCAGCAAACCACAGGTATACATGTCAGAACCCCCCCTCGCCCCCACCCTGCAAGCATGACAAGGACTTCATGGACCATTTGGGAGTTTTGCACAAGGCTATACAGTGGGCTCAAGGGATTGTTTCTCCCTTGCTGACTGTGGAGCGGAGGTGTGGAAGGAATTTGTGAAAATGTCAACTGTTTAGCTATTTAAGATGTATTTACTCTTTGAAATGTGGCAAGTGTATTGCAGGACAGGAATAAAGATGTCAAGATGAAAACCGTGTCTTTTTCGGCCCCTCAGCCAACCATCAACTATCACATCATCTTTCCTCTTAAATCTGAAATGTGCTGCCACCTACAGGCCGCCTTATGTATCACGTCTGAGAAGCCGACGAACAAGACAGTTATTCCTACTAAAGTACTACTTAACAAACCAACTAAAATAAACACATCAAGAGACGGATACACTATATAAATGTTCTTGACAAATATTCTACTTACTTGTAGCTTTGAGTCAGGATTATAATGTGTTATATATTATGTACTTTACACAATGTGGGCAAGGTTACAGCTGTGATGAAAGCTCAAAGTACGGTCATTAAAAATTATGTTGGCACAAGTCGTTTTATCATCATCACTTCCGAGAAGTTTTAGGTTGTGCAGGTAAACAAAGCAGACCTGATCGGTTGTCTCAAACTTGTTAAAGCATATGTCAGTGCCCAAAAAGTAAATCATATAATTCTTGACGATTATAAGCTTAACTGTTTTATAAAGATAATTTGCAAAGACATGGTTTCTACTCTTATATGTATCTCTTATTTCTGGCATTGCAATAAGAAATCTCAAAATAATAGGCAAAGGTATAATCTAAATCATTTACAAATTCCTCTGGGTGATTGAAGAGAAACAATATTTCTGGCTTTTAAGTTGGTGTTTTGAAGGAACTGAAATAAAGTAATAACATATCAAAGTAACGTAGGCCTAACTGATGTGGGTATTTTTCTGAGTAGCATTAAAAAAAGTTTTAGAAAGTCTTGACTCTAAATTGTCCTAAGCTGTGACCCTGTTTAAGATAAACAACCTATTGCCGGAAAATAGGTCAAGTGCCTGGGTGTGTTTGTCGTTGTTTTGGTCACTACCCGCAACTGAACAGGAAGGAGGAAATACTATATAGTGGTGTGGCAAACAGCTGCCCAAATGTTGCTTGGCATAGGAATAATACTCATTTATAATTTCACCTATTTTCAATTTTTTTTTAAGAATAAATGTCAAATCGATTATCAAAGCTGTTTTTATATTGTAGCTTGCTCAGAAGCTGCTAATTGTAGAGAAAGTGTAGGGCAGCCAATCTCTACTGATAAATACAATGTTAAAGTACAACACGCATTCATTTTCACAAACAGAGCACTTGGAAGGTCTTTGCATTGTATTAATGCTGAGAGTGATTTAGGTTATGTTACCCTGTATATAAACCAAATGGTAAACTTGAATGCATAGTTTTAAGGCTGGTGTAGGTTTGTATAATAAGGATAATAATTGATTATTGATGGCACCTTTAAGATTGCATTGAAGTGCTGAATTGATCTAAAGTGAGAAAAGTATTACTTTAAAACAATGTTTGCCATTCACACAACAACCAAAACATGGCTCCTATAAATGATTACACAGTCATATGTTAATATATTGATATGGTCTATTGGGTCACTGTTATATTCCTATCTTGTTTGTTCAAGCCATAGAACCTTGTTTTTGCTTTTTAGGGCGGATGATTTGCATAATTGGGAGGCTGTTCTGTTACTGGCTCTCAAAGGTCGTATAAGACTGGAGGTTATACATAAACCCAAGACAGACCGAAAGGTGGATAGTGTGAGTTGGTGTTCTTAATAGACAATAGACAAACAAGGTAATATTTTCCTATCGGATAAACCTTATACATCATGCCATACAATCAGAGCACGATTAAGAAAATGCTTCCAAAGGTAAGAAAAATCATCAGCGATTAAAATAAGTATGAATGTTCTCTAAATCAAACGTAAACAACAAATTGTTCATACAGATGTTGTTCAATGCGTGTTTGCTTTGCTTTCTGTTTTATTAAAAGAGATATTTTGGCAAGCATGTAGCCCGTGAAATTTACAGTGCACAGGCTCTCTTCAAATACCTTGAGCCAGTGATGGACAAATACAGTAAGAAGCAAAATTATATCCATCTAACATTCTGCTTTTGAGGTTACTCAACGTGTGGATAATTTCAGCAAGTACTCACGTGAGAGTGTTTGTTTCATTTTGTTTTTCTTTACAGTTTTCAATGACGGAACCTCAAAGGACTTGATGAGTCTCACTGGAACCATTCCTGTCAAATTTGAAAGTAATGACTGTGCGTTTTTTATTTGTTTGACAGCTAAATTAGGAATGGAAAGCAGACATTGACATGCATTCAATTTCTGGTAGACCAAGTAATTTCTTTAAAAATAATGTGAGATAAAATATATTTTCCTCTTACACAAGACGAGAACTTCAACATCCCCGTTTGCCTGTGGCTTGATGAAAGTTACCCCCATACTGCTCCCATCTGCTATGTCAGACCCACAAAGGAGATGATGGTCCTCAGAGGGAACTATATCAGCAGCAATGGGGAAGTGGTGCTGCCTTACCTGGAGGAGTGGGAAAGCGTGAGAATATGTTAATATTTATCTTGCATGCTTTGAAAAGAAAAGAGGTTGTCTTTAAAGGTTTTAACGCTTTACAGCATTGTTAGCCTACAATGGTGTAACTTTTACCTGTCCCCCTAACAGGACAAATGTGACCTACTGAGCCTACTGCAGGTGATGGTTCATATGTTCACAGAGTTCCCTCCTGTGTGCATGCAGCCCCATCCAGAGCCTGAGCAAACCTCTTGTAAGTATACCACTCGCACATGGCAGAAAGCCAGCCTGTAAAAACAACACTAGCATCCATATGCCCTAGATACAATTTGATGTTGATAAGACAGCGGCAACATTAATATCCAGGCCGCACGTGATTTAATGTGAATGTGGGTTAATCATAAATCTAGGGCTGAAGATACCTGTCCCTTGTCAACCTGTTTATGAAGTTGCTGTGATATGATAAGGAGCCTTTTTGAAGGAAGAAAATGTAATTGTTATTATTGTATTTCTTTATTAGGTTGGCTGCAGTTTCAGAGACAAGCAGAGGTGCTTTCAAAGGAAGATGGAAGTTCCTATCTGCATATAGTGAGAGAAGACGGTATGCCTTTTATGCAAAAAAATGAAACCAACTGTTAGTCATTCTTATAGAAAGACTGGCTGTGTGTTGCCTGTGATTAAGTGTTTTAACGTGTGCACCGTGTCAGATGGTATCCATTGATTATTTTGTGTGTCATTCGTGAATCTACAGGTAAAAAAACAACTTGCTATATGTCACTCTCTTGTATGATTGTTAATGTCCGCCTGTGTCTCATGTTTTTTTTAATGTTTTCATATGAAAATTACAAACTACTTTGAATGCCTATGAGTTTCGCTTCAAATCGCTTTCCAAGCAGCTAATAAAACTGTACCTTAACTGCACCCAAAGGCAGACAGTTGTTGTGTTCATATTCATAAAACCTTTTGGACTTTTGACCTTTTAAGATTAACGTTTAGTGCAGCTTAGTTAATTTTGACTGAGAATATAGAAGAGAAGTTCTGACCACTCTTCAGATAGGGTGAAAAAACTTCTGATCAGGCATTTTCAAGTTTCTTCTTCAGTAAATCCATCATGTTTTGTTGTAATCATTTCTCAGTGAATTGTTTCAAGTTTCAGTGGATGGACAAGCTAAGGTTTAGATTAACTGCAGATTTTCACACTGAATCAAAAGTCCAAACTATTCCTAAAGACAGGACTAATAACTGACATCATAACATCCTCTGAAAAGTGACTGATGCATTCTGCTATTGTAAATAAAGATACATAAAAATGTGTGCTTGTTTTTGTGGGAACAACTTTAGTTAGAATTGAAAGAAAAACAAACAAACAGACAAACAAACTGTGTTTTGGTTTCATAATTTGTGTTGGACTGTGAATAAATGCTTTTTGGCAGCATTCTGGTGGTTTCATATTATGGGCCTATTCATCTTTCTATTTCTGCTTAAGGTATTCTGTGATTTTTAATCACTGAGATTTTTAAAAAAGTTACCGTTTTTATTTATTTTCCATCCATCACAGGTTTAAAAAATGCAACATTCTCTTGTGTTCTCTAGGCGCCTAGTCACATACCGTATATGTCTATGGTCACATACAGGCAGACCAAACGCAATAGGCTATTTGTCAGTGACACAGAGGTCTAGATAGGGTTTACTGCATGCATTGTTTGTCCTACTTTTTACTAAGCCAACTCTGATATATAATTTGAGTTCTTAGAGACTAATCTTTTTTTTATATATAGGAACAAAACCACCTTCCCTTTATTTAGTAGGAAATGGATTATTGAGGCAGTTTTTATGTCTGTCCTTGATTACGATGATGTGGTTTACCGGCATGCATCACATTCATGTCTTAAACTCCTAGACTCTGTTTTTCACTCTGCTTTAAGGTTCATTACAGGAGATGCTTATGACACACACCATTGTCTTTTAAATGAAAAGGTTGGGTGGTCCTCCCTTAAAGAGAGACGTGACGCACATTGGCACAATTTTATTTACAAAGCCTTGACCGGGAAGCTTCCTCGTTATTTAACAGAAATGCTGCAAATTTCAGATGGGCTTTATCAGACCCGCTCCACTGACATGCTTATGCTTTATGTCCCACAAGCCCGGTCTGAGCTGGGAAAGACAGCTTTTAGCTTCACTGCCCCTGACTCCTGGAACAACTTACATCAAAAAATTAAACTAAATACCTTCATATCCTTTAACCAATTTAAACAAACTATCTTAAATCTGCCAAACTCTACCTGTAACTGTTTTAATTAGGCTATATTGTACTTTCACCCATTTCATTGTAATTGCTGCCACTCTTCACCACTGTGTAAATGTTTCAATTGTTTTTTTATCTGGTCTGTTGTGTATTTTATGTATTTGCATTGAATATTTTGTAGACCTATGTATTGCTGTTTTTCCTTTGAATTTGTTTTGAACTCGAAGTCATTGTAAATGAGGGTCACCCCTCAATTGGTCTCTTGAGGATAAATAAAAGTTAAACTAAATTAAATGAAACAATCACATATCACACCCACATATGAGTCACTCCAAAACAAATCCTTTGTTGTCATTCTCACAGAAACCGTCCTTGTCCTGAGGAAATGAAAGAGATACATTACATGTTTTGCTTGTTTTTTCTGTAGAACCCATGGACCTATTATAACAGGTAGAACTTTTGGGCTTCATTTTTCATCCAGACCACACCCCTGGAACGGGAACCACTAGTCTGTTGGTCACGTCACCGGACGGTGGACCGGAAGCAGTCAGGTGGAATGCCGGAAATTCATTTTGTTGACTATCGAATGTTTGTTTTTCGGATTCTTCTTACAACTAATAATTAACCGTTCTTTGTCCATTTTCTATTTTTACTTAATGTATTGTGGCTCCAACAACTCGTGTTGGACTGGCGGGTTTCATACAAACACTGAATCATTGACTTAATTGAAGTCGGTTCCGAGGCTGGGCTAACTTTAGCCTAGCATTCACCGGAGCCTTGCTCGAGAGCGTTAGCTTGTTGTAGCTGTCACCAGCTAGCTTAAAAAGCCAGGTTTTAACACATTATTAGGAACAGTTCAAACAACCCCAAAAAACATGGCAGTTGTCAACGAAGGCGCTCTGAAGAAAATGCTGAAGGTAAGCTTACTGTTCAACTGTTATGGCACTTGCTGTTCAACAGTCGCAAATTGGCTAATGCTACCGAAACCAAACATGACACAATTAGCTAGCAGTTAACATTTCCTGGAATGGCTAATACTTCATAAAGGGACTGTATTCCCTTCCAAGTGCTGGCCATTTGGTGATGTCGATCACAATGTGACGGATGAGATCCCTCGCAATAATGTGTGTGTTTCGTTTAACAATGTAGCATAGCCACCCAGCTAGCATCACCATTTTATCATCAACATGTTTAATAATTTTTCGGTGTTTCATATATGACTGTTTTTCAAAATGGGTTTTAAAAACAATTGGCAAATATTCATGATTCTTTATGTAAAAGGAAGACAATCGGTTCATGCTAAAATACAGTTTATTATTAGGTTCAATCAACTGCATTTATCACAGGTAAATAAGTTTAAAAACTTTTATTTTCAAATGAAACCTCAACAAAAGCATTGTGTGAGCTTCATAATGGGTCACGATTTAAATCAAATTTAAATCACTCATGTGTTAATTAAGATACAACTGTTGGCCAAACAACATCTGTGAACCATACTGGGTTGATCTGGGTGTGACAGGAGGTTCCAGCCCTGAGAGTGTTGACTTTGGTGACGGAAGCTACAGTTTCAATCCAACCACAAATAGTGTTTTTTTTTTCAAGAAACCTAATATCCAACATGATTGTATATTAGCAGGCAAGTAAACAACTGAAGACTATTGTCTCCTCCAAAAGTAAATTACTGAGTATTAGTGTCAGCTCTATCTAAATGTGTCAACTTAAGTGTCTGCATTGTTTCAAAACTCACATCACTTTCTCTCCTCTTTTCTTTTGTGTGTTATCGTCCAGCAATACAAATACAGAGATCTGACTGTACGTGAGATAACCAATGTCATCTCCCAGTACAAGGACTTGAAGCCGCTTATGGATGCTTATGGTATATTCAATCACGCCGTTCGTCTGTTTTTGACGGTTCTCTTTTATATTGTTAGCTTCTACGATGGTATAGCTTGTTGACATGGGATCTTCTTGCCAATTTAGTGTTTAACGATGGATCCACAAGAGACCTGATGAGCTTGACAGGAACTGTTCCAGTGAGCTACAGAGGTAAATAACCTTTCTCTTTCTTTCTAAAAAAAACACTATCTATGAAAACATGTGGGACATTATTGGTCTGTCAAATCTGAACAAGTGAGGCATAGAAAGTAGGGATGTGAACAATGTGACAAGTCGACTCATCGACCAATTTTTGACTCGTGCTCAAGTCGACTCTAAAATAGGAATCGGAAAATATATATTTTTTCTTTATTTGATTTGTATGTCCGTGTTGCGAGTTCATGGGTGGTCGTGAGCGCGCTGCACACACTTCATTTCTGCAATTTAAGCGCATTAAAATCTCAGCTTCACTAAAGTTTTTTTCAAACTAGAGGAAAAACCAGTCCAGTGTAAAGTATGCAGCATAAAGTTATAACATTCGTTTATGACCATGATGTCAATGACCTTCACCGGGAGACCTCGTCGGTGTGAATGAGTGAGCCGCCGTGCAGAAAAACTCTGTGGTTTAAAGCAGCTACGAGTAACTTTTAAATATCTTTATAACAGCCTCATGTTTCCTCTGATAATCATAAATTACCTTTAACAGCAAACGAGACCATCAGTGCAAAGAAAGCCGTTTTTATATAGTTTTTATTACTGCATTTGGTCTGGTCGCACACCCAGTCCGATTTTCAGCTTGCGCATGCAGGCTCTATGGTCACATATTCGTATCGGTCGCAGATTTCAGGGTATCTCAGCAACGCGATTTCAGAAGCCTATCCCTCCAGGTGAGGGAAGGGGAGCGGGAGCCTTGTTTGAGACAGTTATTTGTCGTCATAATGACTGATAACAAGGCTGAACCATCAAAGAAAAAAATTAAAATTCTATGAAGAAAAGCTAAAAGGGAGAGTGATAGACGGGCGGGAGGAGGGCGTTGCCAAGCAACGTGTACACAATTTCACGGGAGTGAACTAGACTGCTGTGTAATGAATGAGCGGTACTAAAACAAATTTTACTTTGCTTCAAAATACTACTTCTTTTGTCCAAAGGGGCCGCCAACCGCCAAAGTTACTCGTAGCCACCGCAAAAATTATAATTGGGGTCATCCTGACTGTTAACATTGTTGAGGGGAAGAGCTTCCGCGATCTGATGGCATTTCTCGAGCCTGAATACACAGAGCCATGTCCACAAACTGACTGCGACTAAAGGGACTGTACAGTTAGCCGCCTCCCTCTGTTAGTTTCTGTTTACTGCCGAGTAAGTTACAATCACCACCAACGCATAGACGGCATTATTAAAGCCTCACATATTAAGTATCAGAAGGGCGATGCAAATTCTGAAGTCTGAACACACACAGCGGCAGTAGTGTTGCTCATTCTTATCACACCACCACAACTGCGTGCTGCTGCTGCTGCAAAAAAAATGGCACAGCCTTTCTTTTCTGAATTGATCGATTTGTCCAGCTCAGCTTCAAGCCAAATCCATTGTTTTTTTAACTTTGAAGTTAGAATTGCTCCCATTCATTGCTATCTTGCTTGATATCAAAACATTGTTACACCATATCATAATTGAAATTGACTTCTGCTGAATGAAAAATAAAACGATACAAATGTGTCCCTCAAATCTGACATTATAACATAGTGTATGGGTGTGTTTGTGTGTTTTTCTCTTCTCCTGTAGGCAACGTCTACAACATCCCAGTTTGTTTGTGGTTGCTGGACACATATCCCTACAACCCTCCCATATGTTTTGTGAAACCTACCAGTGCCATGATGATCAAAACTGGCAAGCACATCGATGCCAATGGCAAGATCTACCTGCCTTATCTACATGAGTGGAAGCATGTAAGTGTGAGATATTCAATCTGTGGTTTTCAAACGATTAAAAATTGATAATAAAAAAAAAATTAAGAGCTCTGTGTTAAATTAGGTTGTTACGAATTTGTGGGGTCAGTTCTGTGAAAGGCGGCTAATACATACCACTCTATTAAAAGCATAAGTTCTATTTCATCCTTACTGACCGCCAGAGGCGGTGCATTAAGCACTGGATATATCCATCTAGCGCATGCGCAGTTTCGAGTACCTATAAAAAGTCACCTGTGACCCTCGTGACACCGGAAGGGCTATATAGCCCGGTGTCTACAGAGGATCTGTTCCTTTCATCTTCTCGCGACGCAGTGAGAGTACCGCGTGCGGACAACCCGTTCGTATTTTTTGGAAGGATTGTGCTAACTAACTGCTAACGGTGCAGCCTCGCGACCAAAGAGGTCGGAGTAACGGTGAGTCCGTCCTCCAGGGGCTGTTTAGCTGTGTAGCGCTGAAGGAGCTATCGCCGCTACTTTGATGGTGGGTCAGCTTAATTGGCTTTCCCCCACTGTGTGTAGCCGCTAAAACATAGCTTCCCTTTGATAGAGACAGCTCGGCTGTTTTCTTGCCACATTTTTTTGCTGGTAAACTTTTTGTTTTGAAAAAAAAATAAAATAAATAAAAATAAAAAGTGTATATCTTTTCAGTCACTTATCAGTGAAGGCTGCGCTCTCGCGTCCGCTCCTGGTAACACTGCCGTGTATCTCTTTTCAGTCACTTTCCAGTGAAGGCTGCGCTCTCGCGTCCGCTCCTGGTAACACTGTGTGGCCTTTTATTGTGGACAGTCTAAGGCACACCTGTGCACTAATCATGATGTCAGATCAGCATCTTGATGTGGCACACCTGTGAGGTGGGATGGATTATCTCAGCAAAGCAGAAGTGCTCACTATCACACATGTAGACAGATTTGTGAACAATGTTTGAGAGAAATGGTACAATTGTGTATCTGGAATGAATTTTAGATCTTTAAGTCCATCTCATGAAAAATGGGAGCAAAAACAAAAGTGTTGCGTTTATATTTTTGTTGAGTGTATGATTTGAGTGTGATTATTGACAGGGGTGGAACTCTTGTACAAGCCCATTGGTCTTCATTCCCTCCTTAAACCATTGATGTTAATGTGTGCTAAATAAATAAACTAAAACTAGAACAGGAGCCTCTCCGCTTCTTTGACTGGGGTTAGCTTTGGTTAGCTCAGTGGCTAATACACTGATATAAACTGTATGTCTAACTGGAAAGTGGTGCCCTCTCTCCCTCCTCCGTGTGTCGGTGACTGCTCCCGCGGCTATCCTGAAGATTCATTCTGCGTGTGTTGGTTTTTAAAACGTACCCTTCACTGTTTGTGTTGCAGCCTCAGTCCGACCTGTATGGTCTGATTCAGGTGATGATTGTGGTGTTTGGTGAAGAGCCTCCTGTGTTTTCCCGCCCCACCACACAAGCCCCCTACCAAGCCTTTCAAGCAGCAGGACCGCCTAACCGTGAGTGGCATACCTGTTTGTTTGTTTGTTTGTTTGTTAACAGGGGAATCAGAGTGGCCGTGGCATTGTTTGAACTTTTCAGAACAGGACGACCTACATGCTGCTTTTGCATACAGTGATATTGTACCGGTACCCTATCATCACCTATCAGTACAGTGAAAGCTGTGTCTAATATTTGGTCCACTCCATTCTTACCAATGATGGTAGACTAAATAGACACACCTTTAGTGAAAAATAAAATAGAATACTTTTCCCAAGTTTAAATGGTTTAAGTAGTGTCATATTCACATTTATGCTGGGTACTTCTCCCTTATCTTTGCTACACGTAAGTGATGCAATATTTTCATTGAGCACCAGATGGAGCTAAGATGCCACTACATCACACAATGGAAACATGAAAGTCAAGGTCTCAGTCTCAATGAAAGAGACAAAGAATATTTTGACCTGTATGTCCTCACGTCTGATTGTTTATTTATCTCTCTTTACCTCAGCTTCCTACATGCCTGGCATGCCTGCAGTGTCACCTTATGGCCCAAATCCTACTCCGGGGTAAGATGTGTACCTAGTGGTTTTCTACCCCCCTCTTCCCCACCCAACACACATACAGTACACTCACTACAGTACGCAAACCTGTTCTGTTTGTTTTCGTGGTTTCTTCAGCATCAAATCACACAGAGGCATATTTATTGGTGAAACACTACAACTGGTTCAGTTACATTTATAGCTAAAAGTTAAAGATGGAATACAAATAAGGAAATGGGCTTAACGCAAATCTAAAGACATCTGTCCTAGGTGTGCGATGCTGTACAATTTCCCGTTTTTCTTTCCTAATTCTGATAATTTCTGATTCATTGGAAGCTTCATACACATACTGTATATAAGTACATCCTAATATCAATAAGGTTAAGTATTAATACATGTTTTCTTTATGGATTTTGAGATATAGTTTATATATTTTTGTACTTTTCCTTTTCTTTTGTTAACAATATTGTATTGTATATTATAACAATAATGCATGAATAGAAACCTGGCCTAATTGTTTGAACTGCAATTGTGCTGTCAAGTTAATGGAAACACATTTTTGCAAAAGTTAAATATAGAAGATAAAGCATTGGCTATCTGTTGTTCATGTAACTATTTCCAGGGGCTATCAAGGATACCAGTACCCAGGGGGTAACTCTTACCCAGCCACCGCTGGACCTGCACACTACCCCAACCAGACTCCAGTTTCCACAGTGGGTATGTATCACATTCAGTGCTTTTATCTCTCTTTCTAATGGGTAAAATTCAAAGTTTTAAATGACCACAGGTTAAAGATGATACAGGCAAGATGCTGATGAATATGTTCACTCATACATGTGTTTGCACTTCCATGCACATCTCCTTTTTGTCCTAATATTGGAATACAAGGATACAATACATTTCCCTCTTTCCCTGGTCTTTGGTTAACCCTGAATTGAGACAAGTGACCTTTTGACTTGAACTTACTCACCTTCTGTGTGACTTTGGTGGCTCGCACCGGGCACCTACTGAAAGGTCATGAGTGTAACTAAAGCAGGGGCGCACTAAAGGCCAAAAGGGACCCTCAGGGGAAAAGAGGCACAGTACCCACTCTGGCCCGCACACACTACGCCCCAGAAGCACACAGGGCTATATTTAGTATTGGAAACAGTAACTACACACAAAGACAGACCTATGATGATCAAGGGACCCATCTGCTGTACCAAAATCCGTTAACACCAGTGAAATGCTTCTCATGGACAAGCATGCTGGAGGAACTTTAGCTGTCCCCTATTTTTAGCAAAGGAATAGAAATGGGTTTGGCTGTACAGTACTCAGAGCAACTCTGACATTTGTAGTGCTGACTTCAGACTGCACTCGAGGTGTTCTTGACTCTCAAGACATCCATCGTCGCCTTTCACTTTACATAACATGGTTTTTTTTTTACAGCTTGTCAGACTTTATTTTGTGTTGGACTTTGATGACTGGTATTTCTGATATTTTATATTATCGGGAACATGTGCATTGGAACAAAATATTAGAAAAACCTGATTCATAAACTTGATGCAGTACTACCTTTCTGAACAGAGCAATATAAAATATTGTTTATGAAAGCTTTCATTGTTATACCATCCAATAACACCTCCATAAACTACAGCCTTCAGTAAATAAAGATAGTGTTTACTGATGTATCTTTTTATTGGATTGTATTATTACAGAGGTCATTTTTGATTAACTCAGAATAAACTCTATGATAAGCATCTTACTGTGCACGGGCAGTGTAAACTCAAATCAATGAGCGGAGAGACAGAACAGAGGCAGGTGTTTAAATACAGTGTTTACTAAAGCCTATGTACTCATCTTGAAGAAGTTTCTGGAGACTTGGACGTCTTGAACAGTACAGCAGCCCAATTGAAAGGCTGTCTATTGTTACCCAATTCTGACAGTCCCTAACTGAGATCAGCGTTTAAACCTTGTGCCTAAGTATGCACACAAGATTTTACAACACTTAAGGCATACAGACATATCCATATAAGGTTATTAAAAGCATGTGGGAAATTTCTATTGGATACTGCATCATAAACTAGTAACTATCATTATTGAAATCAAGTCGTCTTTTCTCAGCACACACTCTCTGCAATCTCTAATGGGTGCCAAGCATATCAATGTTTTGGGTCTGTGCTGAAAACAGTGAACACAACCTTGGTGTCTAGGGAGATGACACTGTATCTGTACAGCTGACTTCAGTGTATTTTATCTGAAGACAAAGCTTAACTATTGTCTTAGAAATATCAGATAGGCAATAAGTGTAAAAGTAGTTAATATTAGCTAGGCTTAAGAAAAGTCCCTCACACAAAGCAGTATTTTAATTGTTGTGTGAGTGAATATAATTTGAAAGAAATGGTCAATCATCCCCCTGTAGAGCCCTATGCCACGAAGCATACAAGCTGTAATGAAGGCTCATTGTGGCTACTTAATGTTTGCTTTCCTATAATTAGTTACCCATCTGTACCTTTTTAGCTTATCTTGCCTTGACACTGTTGATCATTATTCAATGGCTTGTCGGTAGGGCACACGATCTGATCACACTTGAAAAACATAACAATTCTACATGTATGAATGGACTAAGGAGAATATCACTTCACCTTTTTTTTAATTTTATATCCGTCAGAGGACCTTGAATCTGAAAGGTTTTAGCCAATAGGTCATGTTCATTGTCTCTCCTCCCTTCTAACCTCTCTTCCTTCTTAAGGCCCGAGCCGAGACGGCACCATTGGCGAGGACACCATCCGCGCTTCTCTGATCTCAGCCGTGAGCGACAAGCTCCGCTGGAGGATGAAGGAGGAGATGGATAGAGCTCAGGCCGAGCTGGACGCCCTGAAGAGAACGGAGGAGGACCTGAAGAAAGGCCATCAGAAGCTGGAGGAGATGGTCTCCAGACTGGACCAGGAAGTGGTGAGAGATCCTCCTCTTTTCAAATTTGGGGCGGCTGTGTGCGAAGTGGGTAGGGGGGTCGTCTGCAGGGTCGGTGGTTCGATTCCCCCGTCTCCCCGCCACATGGCAAAGTGTCCCTGGGCAAGACGCTGAACCCCAAATTCCTCCCGATAGTTTAGCCTGCTATCGGTGTGTGTGAAAGGTAACGTGGGAATGGGAACAGGTCTCCCTTGAAAATGAGTCTCCGGTATCAATGGGATTCACCTGTATAAATAAAGGTTTAAAAAAATAAAAAATAAAATGTTGTATCTGTATTATTATTTTTATCTGTGTCCTCTCCTGTTTTACTTTCCTTTCTTTCCATACCAATACAAATTATATGGTTGTGATCTTTTATCTTTCCACTAGACGGATGTAGACAGGAATATCGAGCTGCTGAAGAGGAAGGACGAGGAGCTGAGCGAGGCCTTGGAGAAGATGGAGAACCAGTCGGAGAACAATGACATTGATGACGTCATTGTGCCCACAGCACCGCTCTACAAACAGATCCTCAACCTGTACGCTGAAGAAAACGCAATTGAGGACACTATCTTCTATCTGGGAGAGGCCCTGCGCAGGGGTGTCATAGACCTGGAGGTGTTTCTCAAGGTGACCACACCAACACTACTGCCCACTAATGCATTACATAACCTGCATAGTTAAAGCAGCACAACACACACATCCATATTTTTCTCAGAAGAAAATCAACATAACGTGCAAATATTCGCTTCAGGTTGTGTGTTCAATATCCCGATTTTGAAATGACAAAAACGCAATATGTGTGTGGAACTGATTTAAAAATTGAAGCATATCAGTTATGTGAAAGAAAAACATGGCTGAAATGCCATCTGTGTAGGCATGCATAAAGTGTGGCTCTCTGTGGTTTTAGCCTGACTGACTCTTATTCTCTCTTTTGTCTTTTCAGCATGTACGCCTCCTGTCCAGAAAGCAGTTCCAGCTTCGTGCCCTCATGCAGAAAGCCCGCAAGACTGCCGGCCTCAGTGACCTCTACTGACCCACACTGACTGCCTGGAAAAATTCATATCTCTATGCTCTCTTTCTCTCCTCTTCATCCTCCTCTATTCCCTTTTTTGATGTCCTCTTGTTCAAAAAGCCAACCTTTTTTTAATCTGTATAAAAAAAAAAATTTGTTGAGAACTGCTCAAAGTACAACAATTATGAAGAATTGGGATTGTCTTGTTTGGCAACATCAACATTTCAAACTGTGTGGCTGCAGTTGTAATGGGAAAATATTTGTAATTTTGAACAGACCAAATACTTTGAGATCATTATGCATGAACACACATGGCTCATTTGCAAGACATGACACCATAACGTTTATGTCCCATTATCAATTAAAAACGACTATGACCATGTTGCTTGAACAAAGTGCTGCAGTCGACAACACATAACATGCTTAACACACATATGCCATATTGGTAAAAGTGAGGTGCTAGTCTATTATGTGTTTCTGTGTGGCGTACTGAGTTTACTGAGTTTTACTGAGTGTCGTCGTCCCGTGTAGGCTTTTTGTACAGAGCCCCATATGTCCACACTCCTTCATAGTGAAAAGGCTAGGCTCTGATATAAATAACCAGGGCAACCTTTCAGTAAGGACAGGGGTCTGGGTCATGTTCAGTAGCAGTGATTACCTTTCATACAGTAAAGGTGACGAGGAAAAAGGACCTGAACTGATACATTTTGAGCTATGTCCTCACTGCTAGTTTCTTTTTCCCTGTTCTGTGTGTTTCTCTACACATGGTGTGAGTGGGTTTTTTCTTCATTGTCAGCTGCTCAGGTCTTACCTCCAGTCGACTGCATTAACCTGTCAATCATGTACAGTGCTCGTTTTACTCTGTACAGTCTTTCTCTTTTAAGGTGGACACTAGTCTTGATATACTTTATTTGAAGGTATTACAAAAGATGATTTTGTAATTATTTTTTTTTTTTAACTTTTCTGGTTTCCTTGTGCTGTCTACTCATTCTCAGTCCTCCTGAGAGATTTAGGTCTTCAGTAAATGTAAGGAAAAAGTTGTGAATATAGCCAGAGTGTTAGTAACTATTGTATTAATCAAAAAAGTTATCTTATGTAAAGTTTGGAAACAGGTCTCATTTAAATTAGCCTCTTACTTAATGCACTTTGAATTGTATGATAGAGTATCTACTGTTATTATTTTGTTTCCAATTCAACCATAGACCACCTGTTCTTTTATATCTGTAGATTTATGTAAATCAGTACAAATAAAATAATTCTGCTTTAATGGCTCATGTCTTTGTGATTACTTTACTAATTCTAAATTATTATTTATTTTTTTAAAGATTTTTTTTTGGCATTTTTATGCTTTATTGATAGTGTAGAGAGAGTTGAAATGGGGCAGAGGGGAGTGACATGCAGAGAACGACCGCGGGCTGGAATCGAACCCGGGTCCGCTGCTGGCCGAGGCCCATGGGGGGGACGCCCTACCAACTGAGCTAAGGGCGCCCCCCCCCTAATTCATCATTTCTGACAACAGTTTTTCTACACATTTAATGCAATAGTAATTGTTATTTTTTTATGGAAACGTATAACTTCCAGGAGTTTTCTCACAAGAGCTGGACTGTACTCAAACCACATTGAGTATTTAAACAACATTTGGCAAGTGAAGGTCATTAACAGTATTTTAGAATCCAGCAGTAACTTAACACTGGTTGTACGTGTCATTTTCAAAAACAAGTAATTGGTGCAGCAGCATTTAGCTGGGTGATTTCTGTCTCAAAACCTCATTTGACAAATGTTAACCCATAGCTCTGCAGTCAGCTGAGCTCACTTGTTAAACTGCCTTGGCTTTTGCTAGGTTGCATGACGAAGAACAAAGAAAAACACATGTATCATTATCCTGGCAGATTTATTTGAAGTAGGGGCAAATAAAAACCAATATCCAGCTGCCACGATAGGTACAGTTCCTTAGTGAGGGAGTCAGGCAATTAATAGACCACATCCAATGCTTTAATTACACACATAGATGTTAACAGTTATACATAATCCAATAACATTTCTCTTAATCTCCTTGGGGCAGGTGGAGAATAAATTCAAAATCCTTTGAGGGTATTAAAGGTGCACTAACAAATGACACCATTTTCAGGATTGTTACCTTCTGTTATGATTCATAACCTGACCCTTGGTCATAATTGTAGTTGACTCTTTCCCATTGGATCTCTGTTTCCCCTTTGCTCAGTTGAGTTATGACATTTCACCTGGTTGGCAACCCCTTTAAAACACCTTTTTGTATAATTGTTTAACTGTCAGTGCACTTGTGGTTAGATTTGTTTTAAAAAAAAGGCTTCAATGTCAACCAGTAGATACAGCATTGCTTCTCTCTCGAATGATAAGGTACTTTGGTATCACAGGATTTTGGGCCCAGTGATAATATACGGCAGTGTTTGTTACGACTCTAGGTGGATAGGAAGCCCTCCTCTTAGAGAATGGAATGTCTCCATTGTACTCCAAACAAACAAACAAAAAAAAAACAAAAAAACGAACAAGAAACAGAGATTACCAAGTGGAAAAGACCAAACTGGCAACAAGCACAGAATGCACGGAATAAATACGAATTTCGTACAACTTGGGGTGTGAAAGAAGAAGCAGGGGGAAGAGTAACATACACTACAGACACTACATTGATACGCTCAATACGTGGAAGAAGCCTAACTTTTCATGTGCGTGTGAATATCTGAAAAGGTAGCTCTTATGTGTTAACCTACAGAACACTGATGCCTCTATAGATATTCAGAGGGTTTCATTCACGCATTGCTGCTATGGACATATGAGGTACAGGAGGGAAGGGAGTCAACCACACCGTGTTGAATGTGGTGTTTAGAGTGGACTGCAGTATTTCAGAGGAGGGATGTTCACAGGGTCAGCTCCTTCTGAACGCCCCACAGGGTCTCGGCGCTCTTCTGCACCTGCTTCTCTTCATCGGGCTTCAGCGTCATGTGGATCACGTCGGTCAGGCCGCTGTTGCCAAGGACACAAGGCACACTCAGGAAGACCTCATCCTTCACTCCATGCATGCCCTGTCGGAAGAAGATTATGTCAAATAAAAAGGGAGATACAGTCAATAATAAAAAAGGTGCACTATGTAACTTTGGGTGTGTCAGAGAAGTGAACATTTTTGCTATAATAACTGAATAAACTTAATTTACTCACTAAGAAAATTGGACCCCCCTGGCCTGAACACTGTTTGAAGTTAAGAAAGCTACCTGAAAAAGTTACTGTTTCACTATTGGTGTTGTTTACGGCAGCAGGGCCCGCAGTTTTGTTTACAAGCATATTCTAGTATTATGTTCTGTTCCAGGTGTCTCAAAATAATTTTGTTCTGATTATACAATACGATAAGAGTACATGTAGAGAAGATATGTTTTGTAAACTAACAAAAGACCTTCCTCTGAGACTGCATAGTGCACCTCTAATACCATACATTTCATCATGGGATTTTTTGGAACAGCAGAAAATGTATGGCTCGCCCCCAATCTCCTCACCTGGACCAGTGTGGACACAGGGTGCACTTTGTGTAGGTTCTTGGTGATGCTCTCCACCAGGTCGGCCACAGACATGCCAATGGCCCAGGAGGTGTAGCCCTTCAGCTTGATAACCTCATAGGCCCTGCAGTGCACATTACAATCATTATTAGAAAAACAACAATTATAAAATAAAAAAAAGGAAAACAGCACAGCATGTCTCCTGCACTTGAAGGAAATAATTCCAGCCGTCAGCCTGCTGAAGACACATTTGCTCCCAATGTGTCTTCTTCCAGATGTTTACGTGCACAGAATGCAGCCGTTTATTACCAAGAGATAAGCGCTGAATTAACGGAGGCCTCCATGTTTGTTTAGTGTCTCAACTGACGTTTCCATGGGGGAAGTTTGTAACTGTCACTCCCCAGTCTCTGCTGTGCTAAGTTTGATGTATGCAAGTATGCAGAATGATAAGTAAATACATCTGGTTCATGGGTGTTAGCTGACTAAACTGAATATGACTGTAATGTACCATACACTCAAATCCATCACTTTTTACATGTGTGCAGTGTACAGATCTCCAAGTGTATTCAAAAGAACTCTGAAGAGAGACACAAACAGACAAGTATGTTTTTTGTGTTGCAGTCTATTAGTGGATGTGCCAATGGAAAATGATGCACCTTTGCCAATGTTCATCCTGCTTTGAACCTCGTCTCCCAACTATCTTTTGATATCCTTTTATTAATACATGATACCTTTGTTAAACTCTTTGATAAATCAACTATCGTGTTGAGATAAGATAAGATAACATGGTACAGTATCAAAGTTTACAGGGCAAACTGTTGCACAACTTAACCTAATGCAGCAAAGCCGATTAGGTAACATGGAAATCATTAATAATAGGGTAAACTTTTGTTTGATCAGGTTTTTAATTAATGCTGACCAGGGAGTTTGAGTGAGCACTACTGTTACATGGCATATCCTAGCTATAATATATTGTGTTTGTACAGACTGCCAGGCTCTGGCGAGACCTTAACACAGCAGTGTACTGTCTACCGGCCTCTGCTTGCCTCTTGGCTCACAGCCCTTATCAAATTCCTCACCAAGCTTAGTCAGCCGCACTGGATTCAATTGAAGGCTGTTTAGGATTTTCTTTTTGTCTTCATGGTAATAAGTCATTGTGACTGCAGGAGGGCCATTAAACACTAAAGATCTATTCTGTTTCGATAAAAGATTTAATTTATGGCTCCCACCTCAGTGCTGGACAGATGGCCTTTGTGTGCACATGGCTGATTGCACTGCAGATTAAATTGTTGAGTGTGGGAGAGAAAATGTGTTTTGCAGGGCGGTTTAGGGAGTTATTCAAGCTAATTGGTGGATAATTTACTAAAACAACTTATTTTTTTCTTACCCATCAACCACCTCCTTATGGACCTGCTTCCACTTCTCACTATCGTCATCAGCCCCCATCTTTGGGTTCAGGGCCTGCAGAGAAACTCCGGCAACGTTGACACCACTCCACACAGGCACTATGGGGAAAAATACCGACATATAATAGTGATGAATAAGCATGTCTCAAACACAAACTGTTTTTACACAAGGGAAATCATTGCAAACAGGTGCAGTAGAAGGCTGGCAGAGATTTCAAAGGGTGCACTATCAGGGGAGGGTAACTTGTTTACCTACATTAAGTTTGCAAAACATATTTTCTCTACATGTAACTCTTGAATAATTCTATAATCATAAATCAAAAAAAATATTATTTTGACTGACTGGAATACACTTGTCAACAAAACTCTGGGCCTTGCTGCAGTAAACAACAGGGAAGAATCAACTTTAAAAGTAGCTTTCTGACTTCAAACCGTGCTCCAGGGATCCAGGGATTTTGTTTATTTAGTTACCAGAATATATACCTTATATACACACAAAGTAAAGTATACCCAAAGTAACATAGTGCACCTTGACATTTTCTAGACAGAGCTGTGTAGCCTACCACTGGAGTCTCCGTGCTCTCCGACGATCCAGCCGTGGCAGCTGGAGGGGTGGAGGTGGAGCTTCTCTCCCATCAGGTGGCGGAAGCGGGCTGAGTCCAGGTTGGTGCCGGAGCCGATGACGCGGTGACGGGGGAAACCGCTCAGCTTCCACGCCACGTAGGTCAGGATGTCCACTGCAGGAGAAAAGGACCATTTGTTTGTGGTGAGAAATAACAAATAATAAAAAATGTGTCAATTTAAGGAATAGTTCAACTTTTTTTTTAGCTTTTTGCTTCACTGTTCGGCTCTAGAAAAAGGAGACAGAAACCGTTCCTGTAACTGTGCATGCATTTTTGCTAAAGAAACGGGAAAAGGTCGCTCATCCAGGTTAGCTTAGCTCAAACACTGGTAGTCAAGGGGAGCAGTTCAAAAAATAAACGTTACAGCATCACTTAACACTCCTGTGTGCTTGTTTGGAATTGTTTACTTATCACATTATGTTGTGTTTTAAACTAAGCTAACCTGGACGGGCGACCTTCGCCTATTTCTATATAAAATGTACATTAACATGAACAATTTCTGTCACCTTTTCTTGGAACTCGAGAGTGAGGTGAAAAGCTAAAAAAAATAAGTGAACTATTCCTTTAAGATCCCATTGTCCATCCTCCCTGCCCCATTCATTCACACCCCGCCTGTCTGTCTGTCTGACCTGGGTTGGAGACCACCAGCAGGATGCAGTTGGGGCTGTACTTGACGATGTTGGGGATGATGAACTTGAAGATGTTGACGTTGCGCTGAACCAAGTTCAGACGGCTCTCACCCTCCTGCTGGCGGGCGCCGGCGGTTACCACCACAACTTTGGAGTTAGCTGTCACACTGTAGTCTGAAAGAATTTAAAAAAGGAGAGATGATGGAGCCTTGAGAATGATACTTCAATTAAGGTTCATTCAATGAGGGTCAATACCAGCATTAAAAAAATACATTTTTCAACAGGCAAAGTCTTGGTTATTTTTGTGAATTCTCACCTTTGTCGGCCACAATCTTGTGTGTCTTCAGGAAGAGGGATCCATGCTGCAGGTCCATGACCTCACCCTTCAGCTTGTCCTCCATCACATCAACCAGAGCCAGCTCATCACACAGGTCCTGATTATAGAAATACATACATCGAGTCATTCAGATTCACTACACACTCCATACAGTGTCTCTTACAGCAGATATTTTAAGTGGATAGCCTTACAACAAGGCCTACTCAGAGTGGTTTGACCTCTGTGTTACTCCCTGTACATAACTTGAACATTAAAGTGAGGAACAACACCATGCATTGGCCTCTTTAGCTGCATTGTTAATGGTGATACTATCAGTGACCTGGTTTCTCTTGGCCTCTGCTGTCCCTCAGCTGGCACAGATCCAGCATAGTTGGTGTTGTGAGTGGAACAGGACAGTAAACGGGAGTGCAGTGTTTCCTGTCTGGGCTTGCATAGATAGTGTTGCACCCTTGAAAAGAACGACTCCCGTCTTCTTTCGTTTTGGCAACTTCATTCTCCCCGGACTGCATATATATATATATATATATATTTTTTTTTATACAGGTTTTCACGAAGCAGCCGGACTTTCACAAAGCGTGTCTTATTCACGTTCAACTTTTCAACACAACAAATAGGAACACATCCTGATGACGTAAAATCTACTTGCGCTAAATAACAAGAAAATAAAGTTTTAAAATAACATCTTTTTAACTTGTTAAATCTTATTCTAATGTACGTTTGTAGCTCAGTTCAATTTAGATATATTACATTTCTAGGACGCAACAATAGCATGCAGGTTTTTAATCTCTACCATGCCGTTATATAAGCTTATTTTATAGCCTCAAAGTCTATTTGACTGCAGCTCTCAGAGGTTTCTCAATACAGAGGATTTTCTTTTCAAATTCTTATTATTCCTCTTATTTGGCTCCTCGATTGTGTACTCATGTCCATGCTGTTTTTTTTTTTTTATTTATTTTATACACTTTAAGGGTTTCATCCAAACCCCCTTATTCACAGCCATGGCATCATCTTTGTTTCTTGCACATACTACTGTCATAACTCTCCTTTTACCCCATCTACTGTACTTTCACCTACTTTCCCCGTGCTCATTTCAACACTCTTTACACACACACACACACACACACACACACACACACACACACACACACACACACACACACACACACACACACACACACACACACACACACACACACACACACACACACACACACACACACACACACACACACACACACACACACACACACACACACACACACACACACACACACACACACACACACACACACACACACACACACTTCCCTCTCTTCACTTTCACAACTTCTCTCTCCATCTCCTACTTTGAGTATGTTGTGGTTACGAGTTTGTGTAGGCGAGTTTAAAAACTTGTGATAAAAAGCAGATAATACAGAGTTAAAAGCAAAAGGTTTATTTCAAATAGCAAGAACTTCCTCCGGAGGGATCACTGATAGCCCTATACACGAATGTATGTTGTTAAGAGTGATCCCGTTTCTTAAAATCCTCACAAACATATTAAAGCACTTCTGCTCCACAGGGGGGGGAGACGTCTAAATTACATCACAGTGGGGTTGCAAAAGTTGAGGAGGAGAGAAAGGCTGAGAGGCAGACAGTTCAATTTACATACATTGATATTGTAACAATGGGAGGGGCAGGCTGACTAGAGAATCCGCACAGGGCTTTCTGCATGGACAGTGTGTTAATTCAGATGTATAGTAAGGCTGGCTGGCAGATCAGCAGGGGTCGCCTACAACTTTCCCCCCACAAGTATTTAATTCCGGGAGGATTTTGTGTATGGATCGATAGGTTCCGACTCAACCACCCACAATGCATTGCGTCTTTTCAAATGACATAGAAGTTTTTTTTGTACTTCTTTATTTCTTCTGCATACTTTAGTGTACACAGCCCGACAAACCTCACATACACAATCAATCGTTAAGAAGTAGACATACATATGTAGTACATACATGATGAGTATGTAGGAGGGAGGACGTTAGTAGGGCTTTTCGAACACAGCCTCTTTTTTTTGTCTCACCTTGAGCAGGACGCTGATGGCTGAGGCCATGCCCACCATGCCGACACCCACCACCGTCACCTTGTTCCTGCTGCCAACAGGCTCCTCCTTCATCACATGGCTGATGAGCTTTTCCTTGGTGCTGGTCATCTGTGGAAAAAGCAGGGACAAAGACATGTGAGCGACAAAGGAATGGGAGGGTGTGTGGGGGAGGGTGTGTGTGCGTGTGTGTGTGTGTGAGAGAGGACATGTTGGGACAGAGGTGTTAGGAACAAAAAGATAAGCAAGTACATAAATGATAAAAGGGAGGAGGGAGGGAAGGTGTGAGGGGAAAAAGAGAGGCCGTAAAGTCGGCCTAGTGCTGCATAATGTATGTGACAGTTTGAATGATTTGCTACAACTAGGCCCACCGCACAAAGGTGTACGTGATTGGTTCTTCATCCTACTATGACTAGATCAAACTTGGATTTCCCCTTTTCCTCTCAGATACAGAATTGAAAGTGCGCCCTTTTGGCATGCAAACGACAAACGACTACTTCTTGTTTTGCAGTCATAGGTCTACCTCTCTTTTAATTTTTTTATATCCAGCCATTCCCTGCTTCACAAGAGCCTCTCTGGGTCTCTGTGGCAACCACTTCTGCCTGGGAAAAAAGTGCTGTAGCGCATACAATCCTCACACAGCTGATGACTATTTATATTTCCTGGTAGAGCGGACATGGCCGAGTGCTCATGCCTGCTGCAGACGTTTCCATCAGTAGCTAGCATGACTAGGCATGATCTCTGTGATGTGTGGAGGCAAGCACGTAGCACAGTACTGGACCAGGTTAATACACTGTAAAACCCTGAGAAGATATTTAAGACCTCTCCGCAGTGAGTTTGCACACAATAGTAGGATAAGGTAAGTGGGACAGTTATGCCTTATAAACCCTTCAGCTGATTATCTCTCACTCAGAGGTGAGCTGGGTCCGTGCTTTTAATAAAGGATCCTCTTTTAACTTACAGTGAAGGCTTACTGTACATGGTAAATACTGGTGTTTCTTTAATGTTAAAAATGTTCTGCTCACACCAGCCAAATTACTTCTGTAGCATGACTGAGTGAGGATTACAAGAGGGATTATTAGCAGCTGAAAAGAATTTAATGCAATATAGTAGGAAAGAGAGAGGGATATGGATGATTTTAACGTCAGGCTCGGGATTATATGAATTTCTGGGACTTAAAATAAGTACGCTAGCTTTGCACACAACTGGCAGGCTAAAGTGTGCGGTGTGCATTCCTGCATTATCATATTTCCCAGTTTGACATTTACTTAATTTGATCACCAACAGAGGCCAGCAGGGGTTTGCTGGTGCGGTGTCAGTTAGCAAGTAACAATTTTGCAGGCCAAAGAGAAGACATTTTGTTTCTGCACTCCTGAATGTCAGAGTATGGGATCAGAAAAAAAAGATCAGTCCATCCAAACTTTGATGCATCTTCAAATGACCACACACTATCATTCAGGCAGAGAATCTTCTGAAAGTGAATACAGGCTGCAACTGGCACTTATCCATCCAGGAAGCTGTGACACACATGGCATTGGTTTAATGAATCAGGAAATGGAAGCTACACAAAGGATGTATTGGTGGATCAGAATGTTGAGACTAGAACATTGACAAATCACAGAGCCACTACTAGTGATAACACATCTGGAGCACCAACACATAAGCCACTAGACTCTCGTTGAGATAGGTCTGCCTCGAGCAGTTTGAATGCAATGTACTCCCTGTACAGACCACGTTAATGGCCAAGGCTGATGACTGACTAGTGGCAGCAGAGTGCATGCCCGCTTGTGTAACACTGCGCACAGGCCTATTACATCCACCCTATCCATCGCAGCGATATACTGATTCAATACTGATTCAAACCTGATTCAAACCAACAACAACAAAAAAAACATATTGAAGTATTTCTAGTGCAGGAGTTATGCTTGGACCGAATTATAGCCTGTAAATCATGTATTTGCATTAAGCCTTACATCATAATGAAACCCCATCAATGTAACCGATATGGACGTGACTGCAACAAGTGGGAACCGAACTTACAGGCCCACATCCTGTTGCGTCTGCTGCTCCGTTTCACAGGGAGAAAGAAAAATGTAATCTTCCATCACAATAAATTAAATGGGCCACACACACACGCACGCACACGCACGCACACACACACACACACACACACACACACACACACACACATACATGCACGCACGCACACACACACACCGAGTAAGCCGTCAAAAAAAGACGAAACTACTCCAACACACCACGCCCCTTTCCGTATCCTCATACAAAGCGCATCAGGTTGGCGGTGTCCCTTCTTTTGCTGCTTTTTATCAACATATCGGTAAAATGGCTTAAACTAACGAATATTTCCGTGAAAGCGCGTGCATAGTAGCCTTCAATAGTGAATGTCTGGTCAGATGCCCTTTCTTACCTTTAGGCTTTAGGATAAACTGGTGGGATCACGGTCTGGAATATGTCTGCTCCTCCTGAGTGCAGCTTTTCCGCAGAAGTGGTGCTGAGGCGGGGCTGTCTTCCGGTATTTAAAGACAGCCCACCTCTCTCCGTAGATGTTACGTGGGCACATACTAATGAGCGATGGTGGGTCTGCGCGTGCAGGGTGTCACGTCCTAGGCAGGATGCGGCGATGAGGAGTCACGATGCTTCCTGTGTTGCTACTTCTTTTTGATGCCTACTGGCTATTTACAAGCAGATGTAGCCTATCAGGGATTTTAAAATAAAATAAAGGAAAACAAAAAAAGGTCCCTCACTACAAAGACGTAGCCAAGGCTACATTAGTGTAATTATGTTAGAAGTGGGTCTCTTCCGCAATCCTATCCATCTAGCCTACAATTCACCTTAACCCTCCGGAATTTTTAAATGTTAATGCAGGCCTATAGTGTAGCCTAATTGAAGAAGACCGTATCATTTCATGGCTCAGTTTGCAGGCGGGTGGAAGGCTGGACTAGGACCTATGCTTTCTGGCTATAACAGTGCACGTGCAGTGAGGATTTCCTAGTAGCCTATATCTTCCATATTATATAGGCTATGATGCATGTATAGACTGCAACGGTTGAATTTCAACAGCGGGTTAAAGTGGGACTGTTATTTAGGCCTAAGCGATTTGCTATAGCTTATTACATCTGCACGTCACTGTGCTTTAGTTTTCAGGGTACATAATGTAACAGCAAATGTGCTCTGGTCTAGGAGAGCATTGGGTGACGACAGCCAGATTCATTATGTCATCACAAGCCTACTAGATCAATTGCATTTTAGCGCCCTCTCCTGTTCGGTTTTAATTTCTTGCAACACAACGCCCTATATTACCCAACCCTGAAAAATACAAGTCATTTGTGTTTCCAAACTGAGGAATTGTCTTTATCTTATAAAGCTTATTCAGCAGAGAAAATGCACAGGAGTTGCATCTTAGTGACAACATAGAGTTTCCATTTATTTCATTCTTCTGGATCTGTTTGAACAACACTGTGACCAAATATTCGTGCTCTTGGACTATCCAGTTCCAGATACTGTTGGCTGCTATTTACACCTGTATGAATGTTGATCATTTCTGTTCAAGGGCAGGCTTCCAAGTGATTTAAAGTAATACGCAAAATGTATTTACCTATTTGAGAACAAACCCCTTTTACAAAGTTGTATTTTGTATTTGGACATCAAGCACTGAATGTCAGGTCATGATTCACAATACGCCATGTTACAGAACGGCAACAAAAAGGTCAACAACGGTGGAATAAAGCTCTCTGATCAGTTTAATACCTTTAATATTTTAAGCCAGTAAGTATTTTAGCAACAGGTGGGGATTGTCAAGTTACATCACTTTCCAGCCTCCATCAATAACCAAATGTTGAAGTAGAACACAAGCTTTGCGTTTACTCATAACGTTTGTTGTCAGATTAGCACTTCCAACATGGAGACTGATGGGCTCAGCAGTAAACAAACCACAGGTGAGTAGAAAACAGCCATTAGTTTCAAATGTAGTTCTTAAATGGCCACAAAATACACATAGCACGTTAATGTCATTAGAGAAAATCCCGCTTCCTTATTCCAATTTTTAAAATCTTTGGTTTTAAATACCTGAACTTGATATAGCCTACATATGAACCGTTGTGTGTGTGTGTGTGTGTGTGTTTATATATATATATATATATATATATATATATATATATATATATATATATATATATATATATATATATATATATATATATATATATATATATATATATGATAAATGCTTTCTCTTTGGGTTGTCCTTTTTCACAGGCAGGGTTCATCCACAGACGACCTTCACTTGTACTTCCCTATTTGTTTTTTTGCCTCATATTTACTGACTGATGCATATGATTTCCATACTCCATTTGTCACCCTTGTGCACTGTTATTAATACCATGTGTGAGTCATTTGTGTCATGTTCACCTTCAAATGTGGACGAGTTGCAGGCACAGCTGGGTTCAAACCCATGGGCATTCATTGAAGCACCATGTGCAACAGATTGCCAAAAGAACAACAGCCAACCCCTTAAATACCCTCCCAACTAATTAAGTTGGACTAAACCATTGGCGGGGGAGGTCACTACACACAGACATACACATATACTCACACTGAGGCCAAAGCTACACATTATAAGAGGCCTCATAAAACAATACAAAATGTCTATCTATGATAAAGAAAAGGGAGGGGAGTTATTCAATTCTAATTAGATCAAGGCTGGATTAATGGGAGGGTAGTGTATGGATCTGCATCAAAAATTGAGGATTTGCTCCTCAGCTTGTCAATAGGAGCAACAAGAACATCCCGCGTGTGTGTGTGTGTGTGTCTGTGTGTGTCTGTGTGTGTCTTACAAGTTGATGAAATATGGCCCTGTGCCATTTGGATGGCTTGAGTGAGTCTAACAAGCCAAACTGATCTGCAGTGACTCAGCGTCTGCTCTGTACATTTTCAAGCTGAGTATATGTCCAGTCATTGCCAAGACCCACAATGAATAATAATGGAATATGTTTATGAGTAATAAAAACACCATGGTCACACTGATATGGGTGATGAGAGAATGGACAAATTAGTCAAACAAGCTGTTAAAAAAAGAAAACAAAAAAAATTCAACTTTCAAAATGTTCAAAATGTATCTACCTATTTGAGAACAAACCCCTTTTACAAAGTTGTATTTTGTATTTGGACATCAAGCACTGAATGTCAGGTCATGATTCACAATACGCCATGTTACAGAACGGCAACAAAAAGGTCAACAACGGTGGAATAAAGCTCTCTGACCAGTTTAATACCTATGATATTTTAAGCCAGTAAGTATTTTAGCAACAGGTGGAGATTGTCAATTTACATCACTCCAGCCTCCATCAATAACCAAATGTTGAAGTAGAACACAAGCTTTGCGTTTACTCATAACATGTGTTGTCAGATTAGCACTTCCAACATGGAGACTGATGGGCTCAGCAGTAAACAAACCACAGGTGAGTAGAAAAACAGCCATTAGTTTCAAATGTAGTTCTTAAATGGCCACAAAATACACATAGCACTTTAATGTCATTAGACAATTAAAATCCCGCTTCCTTATTCCAATTTTAAAATCTTTGGTTTTAAATACCTGAACTTGATATACATATGAACCGTTGTATATACCGTTGTTGTATTGTTAGGTACCAAAGGGAACAGGAGAACAGATAATATAGCCTACTTCAGAAACAAATTATGTGATGGAAGGAATGAAAGGATTAAGGCTTAGCAGGCCAGTTTAAAGTTCAATACTGGACTGTGGAGTACGCGGACCAGGCAGGGATCGGTGGTCAGCAGCTTTTTAAGAGAATGGCATTGATGGAAAAAAAAAGAAAATCTGTACACTGCAGGATTGAACTCACTCCAGAAGATAGGCGTAATGTGAAACCTAGGATGCTCCTACCTACACCTGAAACGAGAAGAAGCAAGCAGTTTGTTTAGCTTGAGGAAGAGGACACAGGTAAGTCCCCCAGGTAATATACTGTAACATACTTTCCAAATGTGTAAGCAGTGCTATGTGTACCATTAAACAATAGACAGCTGCCATTCTGCAAACAATGCAATTCATTCTCCTATGTGGCATGCAACATAACATTAGAGGAAGGATAATCACTCACAATGAGAAACTACAACTACAAACTACACTTTTTTATACAAGCAATAATATAGATAGTGTTATTGCTTATATAAAATAGTGTGTCGCCTGTCATCCTGAAATACAAAGATGACCAAGACAGCTTTTTATGATATTGGTCATTAGCCTGTAAAACCATCTCCCATCTATGTTGCATAATGGTATTTCACATTCTGCTATCTAGTCTTATAGGAACATGTAATATTGTTGACATAATAAGCTGTCAGGTAAGGTTTGCCATACACAGAGTGGGTTTATATTGGAGCTCGACATGACAGGATACAGTTGGTGTATTGTTCTCTCATATCATGTCACCTAAAATACAATTCAGCAAGCATTTAAAGGTGATCCGAGCAACTTTCAGTTTGTGTTAATTCTTGGTCAAAAGAGGTAATGTTTTTACTACACCAACTGTTGTTCCTGGGTAAGCGTTGCCATGACAAAGGCATTACGAAAAATATACAAATAGCATTCTTTGCAGTCATGGTCCTGTTTGCTGTAACATTAATGTACGATCAACTGAGGAAAAATTAGACTTTTTCAGTAAAACAAGTTCCTCTTAGCACCTTTAAAGTATATTATTGGATGGTATAAGGGTCAGGTGAAAAATAGAACTTCTTCTAGCCTTATGGAACTACTGCAGGTCATTAAACAGATCTACCATCACTTTAAACCTGCAGTGTGTAGAATTTTGGGTTTTATTTCCTAGCAGATTTTGTAGAAAGTAATTATAATATCCATAAGTACATTTAATTTAGTGCATAATAGCTGAGAAAAATGTTTTGAATTATTATTTTTTCCCTTAGAAAGGGTCTCATATATGTCCATATTTCTGCATATTTTGGACCAAGGCCTAGTGCCGCCATCTTGAAAGTGTCATAGTTGGAATGTCATCAGGTGCATTGTTTAAAATTTAGAATTGTTCTTGTCCTTGAAGGCCACTGTAGCTTCTGTTATTATTCGAAAGGGGTGGGGTTACCCAGGGAGTGTTGCATTCTAGAACTTTGTAGAACTTTCTTGATGATGTCATATTACACACTGCACCTTTCTAGAATGCAACACTCCCTGGGTAACCCCACCCCTTTCGAATAATGACAGAAGCTACAGTGGCCTTCAAGGACAAGAACAATTCTAAATTTAAACAATGCTCCTGATGACATTCCAACTATGACACTTTCAAGATGGCGGCACTAGGCCTTGGTCCAAAATTTGCAGAAATATGGACATATATGAAACCCTTTCTAAGGGTAAAAAAGAAATTAAAAAAAAAATGTTCAGCTATTATACACTAAATTAAACGTACTTATGGATATTATCATTACTTTCTACAAAATCTGCTAGGAAATAAAACCCAACATTCTACACACTGCAGGTTTAAGAAACTATCTTTCCCTGCCAAGCTGTTAAAGGTCACGTAAAGTTACGGGAGTGCATTGCTGTTTTCTATTGACACACTTAACCATTTTTACAACATATACACCTCTGCTTTTAGGTCATGTTCAAGGCATCAATGCCTTGAACATGACCTTATTATCTTTGCCACACCTGCTTCTGTAATGCCACCCTGGAAACTATATGCTGTAACTGCTGCAGTCACTTGCCACTGCTGCTGTTCATATAGAATGTCATAAACTCCGCCGCCACCACAGCATCTATCTGTGGAGTCTATGGTTGAAAAAGGTTAATAATGCCAATTGCTGTCCTGCTTAGCTCTCTGTGTATCTTTCAGGTGTCATGGCCTATCCCATGTACATATTCTGCTCTCACAAAATAATCTTTTTACGTTTAATTGCTATAGAATACTTTTTTTAAAATTCAGTAACTGTTATTGTGCAGTCCAGTGGATGTGAAAGTGAAAATAGGGTCTGTGCAATAAAAAAAAAACTTGGACCAAACTTAAACATATAATTTGTACATCCTTAATTCTTCTAAATATACTGTGCTGCTTTCTTTACTACAATGCTCAACTGCACCTTCCTTTTGTTCTTATTTTTATGGATTTCCTTTCATGTCTCTGGTGGATATGATCAACCACTGGCTCAATACAAGTGGTTAGCCAGCAGGAGGAGCTATCATAAAGGCAGATGAAGAACCTTCCGGCTCTGCTATCTAGCTGATATGGTCACTATATGGACTTGAGCATATTGAGAACTAGTTTCTACTTAATGACTGCTACAACTTCAACATAATATAAAGCATTACTGGATATAGGAAGTTTTTAACATTCTGTCCAGTGAATTTCTCACCCCACAGTGCAATCTTATTCCAACCCAGAAGATCCCTTGGTCAAATGATGACTGACATTAATGTATCCATTTCATTTACAATTATAATTGTTTGTGGTGTAATCAAACGTTTTTCACATATAATCGCCAGCTTAAATAATGACATGACGTCAGTATTTTCCTACAGAGCCTACACCTACTGACTCATAATCCACCGTAGTCTTTACGGTTGTCTGAGTCGATCAGCGCTGTGGTAAAAAATGTAACTAGTTTTGAGGTGGATTGAATACTGCAAAATCTATAGCCTACTTTTAAATCTACACTCAACTTACAAAATACCACACTGTTTTGATTCAAGCTAATTATACTCACTGATAGACAATTCTCCACAAATGGCTGTCACAGCTCTTCAGTTAATCAGCTATCACCTAGGCCCTCACTTTAAAAATAATAAAAACTACCACTAAAGTGGCTTTAGGTCCTCCAGTGTGCAACTCAGAAAGTCTAAATCACTGCTGGAGACAGAGGAACTTTCATAGGTGTTTGAAATGGTAATTCATCTCCTGTCGTTTTAATGTCCTCACTTTGCCTAGGGCGATGTGTAACTCCAAACTTTTCCCCACACTCTAAGACAACTTCTTCTCGTCCTTGCTTCTGAATGCTTCTTGCTTCTTGCTTCTTTGTCCCCATCTCACTTCCACCGACTCTTCCAATGGGTCACTGGAGCGGATTGCTAATTCAATCAGTGCTCCACCTTACCCCTCAGTGGGGAACAGAAACACTAGTTTTTCCATGTCGTACCCACCCCCCTTTCAAAGCACAGGGTCAGTTGCCAACACGCTGTTATTGCACAGGGCATTGGGACTGCAGTGTGTGTGTCTGCTCAGGGCCGTATCCTACCTGTTTCAGCCTGCCTTGTAATGGAGAAAATCTAATCACCTCGCAACCGCCAGCATCATCCTCCTCCACCCTCTGTTTAGAAACAGAACCCGAGGCCAAGGAACAAGGCCGCATCAATCATAAATAAAAAAAGCATTCTCAGAGGGGTCGAGATCACTCACACAATTCTATCAGAACAACAACCAACAACTCCCCGCTGACAGTGCGTTGTCGCTTTACCCCATGAACACATCCTCAGCCACCAACATTTTGAAAAAAACACACAATCCCCGTCTGGTATACTTGCCTTTTTTCATTGCTAATTTGTCCTTGCCTTGTCTTTCAAAATGGATCAAACACTCTTTTTGCTCTCTCTCCCTTTCATCCCACAGCCACTTCTCACTTTCCCGCTCCTTCATATCTCCCCCCCTCCCTCCATGTCCTTCCCAAGCTCACAGCCCTCCTCCACTTCCTCCTCCTCCTTCCCTTTTCCTCTCCTTTTCCAGTTTCGCTCCATGCACACCTTCTGTCTAAGATTGATAACATCCCCGATGGAGCTCCTTTATTAGCCACCCACAGGCAGATTAGCTGCAGCAATAATACACCAATCAACAGCAATTATGCACTGATAAACCCAGGGAGAGCTCTGCTGGGTGCTGCTGGGTAAAGGATGGAAGCATTTGTGTGTGGAGTGTTTGGGTGTGTTTTTCAGTGCCGGAATGAAAGGTTGTGTGTGTGTCTGCGCATACATTAACATGTGTTATACAAGTTTATTTAATTGAGTCATTTGTTTCTTGGCCCGCAGTCTTAAATCCCTTCATAAGGCATATTATAACAATCAGATGAAAAGTCAGCCCTTGTCCCCTTGGTCCTTATCAGGTGCTAATTGAAGCCATGGTCAGACAGGCGGTGTTGTAATTTCAAAGTTATAATTGAAAGTATACGCATGGCATGAGTGTGGCAAAACCAGCTGAATGAATGGTTTCGAAATCAATTTGACGTATCATTACGCTGTGAGTTTTGCTATTATGGTTGGAAGACGTCCCTTCTCCTATCATTACAGCATATTAAAACACTTCAGTTACAATGTTGGCACTTGCTTGTTTTTGGACTGTGCTGTCTCAACACCAGCCTGGCATTGTTATAGAGCTAAATGATGATTTAAACGAGTGGAAGGCTAGCTATGAGTTTCCTGCCCGCAGCCATTCACACACCAGCCAAGTCTGATTTGAAGAACAGCTGTGTGGATTAAACTACCCCTCCACCCCCTCTGTCTTCTGCACACACAAACACTCATTCACACATGTGCAAGTGCACACCCGCACGTGCACAAATGAACAAGCAAGAGCTACTCTTTAATGGCAGACCAAAGCCCCTGCAAGCTGTTCACTGCTGTATCTTTCAATTCCAAATTTGCTGTATACCAGCAGAGTCGCCAAACCGTGGTCGCGGACGCTTTCAATTAGTCGCCTCCAACTGGCTTCAGAAGCAATGATCCAACTCTCCCATCAAACTGGACCTTTAATTATGCTTTGCGTATTTCATTCGGCTCTTTTAAAGATTCAAACACAGCGCAGCAGATTTTGATTAATACATTCAATTGCAGTGTCAAAAAGGGCTACAGTGCAATCCTGGAAATTGGCACAGGGAAACCCTCTCCTGCAAGGTGTGTGTGTGTGTGCGTGTGTGTGTGTGTGTGTGTGTGTGTGTGTGTGTGTGTGTGTGTGCGTGCAGGATCTCCCTTTCAGCATGCACTGTAAGTCTCCTCTGACCTTGAGGAGTCTCAGTCCATGACCTCCAAAAGTTAATCCTGGAGCAGAAAATGAATCAGACATTTACCATTTCTTGGAGCATGAAATTAGAATACATTTCCTTTGACTGTCCCAGCTCTAATCATTTTAGAGGATTTATGACAGTGCCACTGGTATTTGTTTAAGGACAGCGTATTCACTGTGTTGTAGACTACGGCCTCACATTCCTTTACATGTCACATGCCTCCCAGTCCAGTGGCCTTAACACCTGTGATTGGTATGGGGGGGTTACATGTGCATGCATGGACTACCATGTGTGTGTGTGTGTGCGCGCACACCTGTCTGCATGGATGTGCGTGTGTGTCTGTGTGCATGAAGGGGTAAGGTTAATTGAAGTTGTTAGAGTGAAAATTATTCCCTCAGGGGTGGAGGTGGGACGTAGCAGGTGGAGGAGGAGATGGGAGGGTTCAGCAGTGGGTGATGGAGAGAGAGAGAGACTGGGAGAGGGGGATGAGATGGAGAAAGAGGTGTGTGTGTGTGTGTGTGTGTGTGTGGGGGGGGGGGGTTCAAAGGGATTGCTCCTCACCCCCAGTGTTCAGACCCCTGTGAAAGACGAGGGACAGAGAGATGAAACCATTCATCTAAAAGGTCAGCTGCCTCTGTCCTTCCCTCCATCCAATCCCTTTACCCATCACTGTTATTGTATTTGATCCCATGCCTTCTCTCTCTCTCTCTCTCTCTCTCTCTCTCTCTCCATATCTCTGTCTCTGCTTGTTTTTTTTCCTTCCGCAAAATGTGGACGGATTAACAATTTTTTTCACAGGATTTTTTAATTTACACATACATTAACATTTGCTCAACCAATATGTGTGGCCCCCTTAATCTCTATCTCTCGTTCCGTCAGTCCAGTCCACTCCTGCGGCCTTTCCCCCCTCTCCTCCCATATACCAGCCTTCATTTCACAGATGACAGGGTTGGCTGACTGTAATCCAACAGATGCTGGGGCGGGCAGGCCTGACCAACTGTTTTAACTCCAATCAGCTTTTATTGCACTCCGGAGGAACCCACACACACAGCCCCCCTGCCAGCCTGACATTTCAGCGAGCAGGGAGAGGGTATAGGGGAGAAAATGGCACGTATATGTATGTGTGTATATGTATTTGTGGGTCCACTTGTGACTCTGTGTGTGTGTGTGTGTGTGTGTGTGTGTGTGTGTGTGTGTGTGTGTGCTGATTAAGGCAGGGGGGCTGATGTGGGAAAAGAGTGACAGTCATTACCCTCTGTGCCTGGTGTGGGGCCAAACCGCTGGCTTCAATCAACTTGGACGTGTGTGTGTGTGTGCGTGTGTGTGTGAGAGAGAGATTGAGACGGAGAGATTTTGTGTATGATAATTTGTGTTTGTGTACAGGAATCTCTGTAAGGACACATTTTAGCTTTTAACGATCGGAGTGAGGACATTTTTGAGAAGTGAGGACATTTTGCCTGGTCCACACTTCCTTAAAGGCCTTTTTTGAGGGTTACGACTAGGTTTTAAGGTTCAGGCAAGAATTAGGTTTAGGTTAGGGTTAATGTAAGGGTTGGGGTTAGGAATTTAGTTCAGATGGTTAGGCTAAGGGCAAGGGGCTAGGGCAGGGGTTTTCAAAGTGTGAGAGAGTGAGCCCCCCCTCAGAGAACAAATTTCAGAGGAGCCCCCCCCCATTTTTTTTTCTAAATCCCTGTGTTTTGAAAGATCTTTTAATTATTTTACAAATTTAAACATATTTTTGAAACATTCTAAACATTTTTGTGCATTTTTAAGCACATTTTTAATACATTATAACATCTAAATCCAGTGTTTTAATCCTGCTTCCTTTAAGCATGGATAGTAGTGACTGAGTGTGCAGCGGAGTGAGAAAGATAGGCAGACAGACTTGCCCAAATTATTGACTGGTTAAATGTCATTCACACACCCACTGTTTTTTCTGGTGCATTTTGAGAGGAAAATTAAGAGGCTAAATATGAGGAATTTTGAGTGAACAAATAATTTGGAGACACTGGGTCTGATGAATTAGAAGCTATTGAAGAAGGACACATGGATTTTCCATAAAAATATTAATTTAAAATTTAAAAAATTGTACAGGGTCCTCTGGGTTGGGCTTGGCGGTCTTTTTCTTTAACAAGACCTATTTCTCTGTAATATAATGAATGCATTTAAATGCAGTAAGAGGAACGAAGCAGAAGAACTGTTGTCCAGCTATGCCGTGATCTTAATATAAAAACACAAACTCAAAAAAAAAAAAAAAAAAAAAATTTTTTTTTTTTTTTTTTCACATATTCATCCGTGCCCCCCCTGCCATAACCCCACAGTTTGACAACCACTGGGCTAGGGAATGCATTATGTCAATGAGTGTCCTCACAAAGATAGACTTTTTGTGTGTGTGTGTGTGTGTGTGTGTGTGTGTTTGAGAGACAGAGAGTGAGTCCGGCATCAGCGGGGATGGGGATGTCGCTGGTAATGCATCTGCCACTGTCGCTGGTCCCCGACAGCCTGAGCCACCCCTGCATCGCCCGCGTCTGTCGCCCCCTTCTCAGTCTCCATCCATCTCTCTCACTCTTCACCACACTTCCGTTCTCTACCCTCAGCCTCCCTCCCTCTGAGACAAAGACAAAGGCCTGAGCAAGTTACTGCAGTGTGACTTTGAAGCATGTTGACCAAATGTGCTGATGCTATTTTGCTGTTGTGTCATTTGAGCAGATTTAACTGCTGTCAACAATGTATCTTTCTTAACACATTAATTAAAATAGTAAACAACGTTGTGTTTGAATTGTTGAACTGAAGGTACTGGACTAAGATCTTTCAGAAAAAGAGTTAGATTATTTTTTCTAGACATTGTTCAAAAAGACAATCATCATAATACTGACCATACCTACTTTAACACATGTAATTCAGTTGATATTTGTGTTTGGATGTACCTTCTGGTAGTTTGGTCATTTGTGGACTGTTCATGGGGTACTCCATAATATGTGGAGAAACAAACAAATACAGTCAAAGTTTCTATTATATTATCTGACACATAAAGTTGTTCAAATGATTTCTGCCATTCTAACTGTCAACACAAGGACAAATCATTAATTTCGCTCTGTTCGACGGCTCAATAGCAGGCATCCAGTAGCCATCAGTCATTATGGTATAAAAAGGGTAACCCCTGCTTATCTGATGATTAATGGGGTGTGATTCTCTTTGTAGAGCTGTGGCGAGCCACTCAAACTCTGCCGCCTGACTTGTAGGCTATTAAAGCCACTGGAGACAATTAATAAAAATGTTTAGGGTGTGGTGTGGGTTGGAGTGGGCACGCAAATCTTATCTCTCTCCAAATAACTTTAACTGCTGCATCGATATGGTAGGAGCATACATCTCAACACGGGATAAAGACATGCAGACACATGTGTAAATCTCTTCAAACCAGTTCAAGATGATGTGTATCTGAAAACTTGCTTGTACACACACGTCAAATTGTGTGATGTCTAGCTTAAATTGAGTGCAAACTGATGATGAATAAACTAAATGGACATAAGAAAAATAACTGCCCTCATTTAATGTACAGTATGTTGTGTTCCCTACAACACGAGTTATAGCAGTATGATGTATAATCTGTTTGCTCATATAAGCATATTCTCTAATTGTCATAATATTGCCCCTGCTATTCCTATGTCTCCTGCATGTGTGCTATGAGATTCAACACCATGAGTTGTCATGTCATACGAAGTAAAGGTTGCCGTTTGCTATCATCAGCGTCCTCTTATTTCGACATTATTGGATTTAATATATTTGTGACCGCAGGGGTTAAACTCCATATTGAAAGGTCACCATTTAGGTTACACATTGTACCCCTGGTTCTATTTTACAGGTGTCACACTCAAAATCATACTCTATATAGGCTTAGTATTGCATGCACATGTAGGCCGATTCAATGCACCTTTCATGACTTAAAAAAGGTCACCAGCTATTCACTTTTCCTTGGCGCGAAACATGGCCTTGGTCAAATTGAAGTAGCATAGCACACAATAATTGCATCTCGAGCCAAGCTTCATTGTTGGGCTCATGACGCTTATATGATCGAGCCTTGAACAGCAATGAAGGCCCTCACTGTATAGCACAAAGGGGTCGACCTTGATCTCTACTTTACCTCTAGGAATTTTTTTGTAGTGATTTTCCTTTCAGAAATTACAAAACAGGTGTAATGTACTTAACCCATTGATGACTATGGCAATCTAGGATGCATGTCCTTAATGCCTGAGGGTTTTCGGAAAAAATAGTAGGAATTGTCAAGTCTACCAAAACCTTAATATCTAAGCCTGTGTAGCACATAGAAACATGAAATAAAATAAATTTAAAAGTTAAGGTTCACAGGTTTTATTTAAACATGCTCCCTTAGCGCTTACAAACCAACAAATATTTCTAAAAATCGTCAAAATGAGATGAATTAGAAAATTATTAAATATTGTTAATAAATAGATGCAATGTGTTGTGTGATTTTCGTCAGTAGTCTATTAGTAGACCTTGATTCTGCGCACCAAACGCCACTAACTGTTCTGTCGCCGACATAGCTGGCGTATTTTTTTAATTATTTTTTTTTATTTTTTTATTTTTTATTTTTTTGATTGACATGATTTTTGGCAAACCACACAACTTTTGGGTGGTCACATGGTCTTAAAAAAATCAACAAAACCCACCTCATGTGTATTTGAACCAATGACAGTGCATTCTATGCTGGGAATGCCATGAAAATTAGATAAAGTAATAATGCTGCGCGACGCAGCATCAGGCAGGAGAGCCAATGTGGCATCGCGCAGCAGCCGTCATCAATGGGTTAAGGAGCAACTTCTTCGTATATCTTCAGACGAACCATTTCAAATCTTCTGACGTTAGTCACCTTACCACCTTACTTATAGTGACGTGAAGAGATTTGTTTTTCCACGTACAAGATGGAAAACATTCGAGGTCGTTGTTCTGTACAATGCTGTGTTTCATTCTACATAGCTTTGGGGAAAAAATGGTTTTCATGCAATTCGATGCACATGATACATAATGTGCCATGTGTTTTTCTTTCAAGTAAGTCCATTAAATAATGTACCTAGCACACATAGCCAGGTTCTAAAAGGCTACAGCGAGTGACATTGCCAGAAGCAGTTTTTTAAATTGGCTAGAGAGGAAAGCTTGGTTTGGTGTGTGTGTGTGTGTGTGTGTGTGTGTGTGTGTGTGTGTGTGTGTGTGTGTGTGTGTGTGTGTGTGTGTGAGTCATTCTCAAGGGTATTCAGCCTGTGTATGACCAGGAAAGGTCACCTATGTAGCAAGACCCACAAGCAACTGCTCTTAATAGAGACTAGATGGGTATTGGCAAATAGTCAGTGCTTTTAAAAAAACGTCTGTGTTTTCTTTTCTACAAAATATCAGTAACAGGGTCTGATGTAGGAATGGTGAAGGGTCAGTGGAAAGAATGGAGAGGGTGAGAAAGTCCATGCTTTTAAGTTTAATACATGATTAAATGAATGAATTTAATGGTGTGTGCAGTTCATAAGTGTACAACTCCAGCAAATACGGCTGGATGAGCAATGACACTCTTGGTGAATGATGCTTGTGTAGTGTTTACAGTTTTTTATGATTGCTAAACCACAGTGGGCACAACTGGAACGACAAGTGCAAAACTCTAACAACAGTATGCAGAGCAGCGGTTCATTCGGACCAACTGTAGCTCGTTTTAGCTCGTTTTTCATTGCTTATACACAACTCAAATGCTAACACACTGCTGCCACAACTATAAACCACACATTCAAAACAGAATGAATCCCTTTTAAACACTGCAGATTGCAATTTCAACTCAAACACTAAGATGTCTTGTTTAGACTTGTTAGTGAATATATATACAGTATAAAGGGAAAGCTCAAAAATATATATTTTTTTGGAAATGGACTCAGGAAGACAGGTTGTTGGAGGTAGAAGAGTGGCAGTGAGAGTGTGGATGTGTGGAGGAAGACCTAGAAGACAGAGCTGTAATGTCTGATGAAATACAGTAAGGGCAACACTGATAGACCCTGTTGTGAATCATGGTCTCTCATTGAGAGAGGCAGGGTTGAGAATGCAACCCAATCTGCAAAAATCTAAAATTGCATCTGATCTGTAATACGAATTTTCCAGCAAACAAACAGCTTAGAGTTGCATCCTTACAGTAAATGACAACATTACAGGAATTGATTTCTGTATTACAATTTTAGAATATTTACACAGATAAATACTACATTTGGAAATGTTTTCAATAAAGTATACAAAATGTGTATCTATTGAAGCAAACTTCTGATTTTCATTTATTTTTGTTTTCCTAAAAAAAATGGTATGTTATAAAATAAACAATTTCATGTGAAAGAATTTCACCCTTTCATCAAATAAAATATTATGTAATTTGTGTGAAATAACTCATATTATTCAAACTGTAAAGATTAAAAGTTTGTAATTTGTGTATCGGGGTTTGATGCTAGTGTTTATACTCTGAGCAGGTTCTGAGTGACAGTGTGTGTTATCTCAATGAGGCTGGATCATAGTGTTTGCTGCACTGAACCTGTTTTGTAGGTGAAGTGAACTGTTCAGCTCCAATGACTGTTGGTAGTGCAGACTGTAGTTAAAGTTTTGCACATTGAGCTACAGTTGTGCCCACTGTGGGCTAGCGATCGAAAAAAAACTGTAAGATGGACTGGGTTGCATTAATACAACACTACCTTAATGACTTTACAGTTTTTGTTTTGTTTTTACTTCTCATTCACCCATTTACACACCCATTTACACACACACACACACACACCCTTATGCATTTTTAACGATGGAGAAATCACAGAAGAGGATATTCTTGTGTACCATATGTAGTGTGTTTTCACTCAAACTGATAATGAGTCATGGAGACGAAAAGGGATTTTGCCTAACGAGTGATTCAGTGAGTTTATTACAATTAAACGTAGTTGTGCTTTAGTCCTTCACCCCACGCTGCTTAAATGTCCCTGTGATTAGAGAGGCGCACACACCTAATTATCCAACACCACAGCCAAACCCTCGTAATGATTACTAACAGTTTGCGTCTTATACTGCAATTATTTTATTTGCGATGGCAAAAAGCTATGATTAAAGGAAATGCATGTCCATGAGTGTGTGTGTCTATGTGTGTGTGTTTGTGTCTAGTTATATCTACGTGCTTCATGCGTAGATAAAATTTAACAAATGTGCTTCTGCTGTCTTTTTTTCCAACGCTTGTCTCAGAATATCTGCATGTGTGCTATGAGATTCAACACCATGAGTTGTCATGTCATACGAAGTAAAGGTTGCCGTTTGCTATCATCAGCGTCCTCTTATTTCGACATTATTGGATTTAATATATTTGTGACCGCAGGGGTTAAACTCCATATTGAAAGGTCACCATTTAGGTTACACATTGTACCCCTGGTTCTATTTTACAGGTGTCACACTCAAAATCATACTCTATATAGGCTTAGTATTGCATGCACATGTAGGCCGATTCAATGCACCTTTCATGACTTAAAAAAGGTCACCAGCTATTCACTTTTCCTTGGCGCGAAACATGGCCTTGGTCAAATTGAAGTAGCATAGCACACAATAATTGCATCTCGAGCCAAGCTTCATTGTTGGGCTCATGACGCTTATATGATCGAGCCTTGAACAGCAATGAAGGCCCTCACTGTATAGCACAAAGGGGTCGACCTTGATCTCTACTTTACCTCTAGGAATTTTTTTGTAGTTATTTTCCTTTCAGAAATTACAAAACAGGTGTAATGTACTTAACCCATTGATGACTATGGCAATCTAGGATGCATGTCCTTAATGCCTGAGGGTTTTCGGAAAAAATAGTAGGAATTGTCAAGTCTACCAAAACCTTAATATCTAAGCCTGTGTAGCACATAGAAACATGAAATAAAATAAATTTAAAAGTTAAGGTTCACAGGTTTTATTTAAACATGCTCCCTTAGCGCTTACAAACCAACAAATATTTCTAAAAATCGTCAAAATGAGATGAATTAGAAAATTATTAAATATTGTTAATAAATAGATGCAATGTGTTGTGTGATTTTCGTCAGTAGTCTATTAGTAGACCTTGATTCTGCGCACCAAACGCCACTAACTGTTCTGTCGCCGACATAGCTGGCGTATTTTTTTAATTATTTTTTTTTATTTTTTTATTTTTTATTTTTTTGATTGACATGATTTTTGGCAAACCACACAACTTTTGGGTGGTCACATGGTCTTAAAAAAATCAACAAAACCCACCTCATGTGTATTTGAACCAATGACAGTGCATTCTATGCTGGGAATGCCATGAAAATTAGATAAAGTAATAATGCTGCGCGACGCAGCATCAGGCAGGAGAGCCAATGTGGCATCGCGCAGCAGCCGTCATCAATGGGTTAAGGAGCAACTTCTTCGTATATCTTCAGACGAACCATTTCAAATCTTCTGACGTTAGTCACCTTACCACCTTACTTATAGTGACGTGAAGAGATTTGTTTTTCCACGTACAAGATGGAAAACATTCGAGGTCGTTGTTCTGTACAATGCTGTGTTTCATTCTACATAGCTTTGGGGAAAAAATGGTTTTCATGCAATTCGATGCACATGATACATAATGTGCCATGTGTTTTTCTTTCAAGTAAGTCCATTAAATAATGTACCTAGCACACATAGCCAGGTTCTAAAAGGCTACAGCGAGTGACATTGCCAGAAGCAGTTTTTTAAATTGGCTAGAGAGGAAAGCTTGGTTTGGTGTGTGTGTGTGTGTGTGTGTGTGTGTGTGTGTGTGTGTGTGTGTGTGTGTGTGTGTGTGTGTGTGTGTGAGTCATTCTCAAGGGTATTCAGCCTGTGTATGACCAGGAAAGGTCACCTATGTAGCAAGACCCACAAGCAACTGCTCTTAATAGAGACTAGATGGGTATTGGCAAATAGTCAGTGCTTTTAAAAAAACGTCTGTGTTTTCTTTTCTACAAAATATCAGTAACAGGGTCTGATGTAGGAATGGTGAAGGGTCAGTGGAAAGAATGGAGAGGGTGAGAAAGTCCATGCTTTTAAGTTTAATACATGATTAAATGAATGAATTTAATGGTGTGTGCAGTTCATAAGTGTACAACTCCAGCAAATACGGCTGGATGAGCAATGACACTCTTGGTGAATGATGCTTGTGTAGTGTTTACAGTTTTTTATGATTGCTAAACCACAGTGGGCACAACTGGAACGACAAGTGCAAAACTCTAACAACAGTATGCAGAGCAGCGGTTCATTCGGACCAACTGTAGCTCGTTTTAGCTCGTTTTTCATTGCTTATACACAACTCAAATGCTAACACACTGCTGCCACAACTATAAACCACACATTCAAAACAGAATGAATCCCTTTTAAACACTGCAGATTGCAATTTCAACTCAAACACTAAGATGTCTTGTTTAGACTTGTTAGTGAATATATATACAGTATAAAGGGAAAGCTCAAAAATATATATTTTTTTGGAAATGGACTCAGGAAGACAGGTTGTTGGAGGTAGAAGAGTGGCAGTGAGAGTGTGGATGTGTGGAGGAAGACCTAGAAGACAGAGCTGTAATGTCTGATGAAATACAGTAAGGGCAACACTGATAGACCCTGTTGTGAATCATGGTCTCTCATTGAGAGAGGCAGGGTTGAGAATGCAACCCAATCTGCAAAAATCTAAAATTGCATCTGATCTGTAATACGAATTTTCCAGCAAACAAACAGCTTAGAGTTGCATCCTTACAGTAAATGACAACATTACAGGAATTGATTTCTGTATTACAATTTTAGAATATTTACACAGATAAATACTACATTTGGAAATGTTTTCAATAAAGTATACAAAATGTGTATCTATTGAAGCAAACTTCTGATTTTCATTTATTTTTGTTTTCCTAAAAAAAATGGTATGTTATAAAATAAACAATTTCATGTGAAAGAATTTCACCCTTTCATCAAATAAAATATTATGTAATTTGTGTGAAATAACTCATATTATTCAAACTGTAAAGATTAAAAGTTTGTAATTTGTGTATCGGGGTTTGATGCTAGTGTTTATACTCTGAGCAGGTTCTGAGTGACAGTGTGTGTTATCTCAATGAGGCTGGATCATAGTGTTTGCTGCACTGAACCTGTTTTGTAGGTGAAGTGAACTGTTCAGCTCCAATGACTGTTGGTAGTGCAGACTGTAGTTAAAGTTTTGCACATTGAGCTACAGTTGTGCCCACTGTGGGCTAGCGATCGAAAAAAAACTGTAAGATGGACTGGGTTGCATTAATACAACACTACCTTAATGACTTTACAGTTTTTGTTTTGTTTTTACTTCTCATTCACCCATTTACACACCCATTTACACACACACACACACACACCCTTATGCATTTTTAACGATGGAGAAATCACAGAAGAGGATATTCTTGTGTACCATATGTAGTGTGTTTTCACTCAAACTGATAATGAGTCATGGAGACGAAAAGGGATTTTGCCTAACGAGTGATTCAGTGAGTTTATTACAATTAAACGTAGTTGTGCTTTAGTCCTTCACCCCACGCTGCTTAAATGTCCCTGTGATTAGAGAGGCGCACACACCTAATTATCCAACACCACAGCCAAACCCTCGTAATGATTACTAACAGTTTGCGTCTTATACTGCAATTATTTTATTTGCGATGGCAAAAAGCTATGATTAAAGGAAATGCATGTCCATGAGTGTGTGTGTCTATGTGTGTGTGTTTGTGTCTAGTTATATCTACGTGCTTCATGCGTAGATAAAATTTAACAAATGTGCTTCTGCTGTCTTTTTTTCCAACGCTTGTCTCAGAATATTAGGCTACAGAGAAATCCCCCTACATTCTAGAGTATGTTTTCCAGTTACCAGAGCTGTCCAGGGGCTTGAAAGCTGCAGCAGTGAAGTGAAGAAACAGAAGCAAACTGGGTCAAATGACTGTTGTTTTGATTTTCATGATGCAAGTAGAAAGAGGTGAGATGTGCCAGACAGTTTGAAGATGTGAGTAAAATCCAAGATTGTCTCCATTGCCCTGTTGAGATCAAGTCTGGGAAAATTTGTCACATTTGTGTACTGTTCTAAATTCAGAGGAACCATCATTGTTTCCACAACTGTCATTTTTAAGAGCATTATCTATGTCCCTGTTTTAGGGCGTTTCGGGAGTGAATCAATGTTAATTTCTAACCAGCAGAGGGCACTGTAGCTGCGGCTACCAATGAGCATGGTACATGAACATGCTGTGATGTAGGAACATATGTTCTTGTGTGTGCATGCATGTGTGTTTTTGTGTGTTTTTGTGTGTGTGTGTGTGTGTGTGTGTGTGTGTGCGTGCACACGCTTGCATGCATGTGTGTATGATCACACTCATTTGCATACAAAAGTGGTGAGGGCTCAAGCGTCCCACACTCCAAAGTCCCCATGCAGACTCGGAGACGTGCACAAGTGTCCTCCAGTGTCTGGATAATTATGTGATTTTATCCCACACGTACATGTGACTATAGAAGACACATTCCTTCTCATTCTTCTGCACGTGGAGCCCCTGTCTTCTTGTGTTAACCTGAAAGCTACACAGTTGAGTGTACTGTTTTGGGTTACTCTTTCTATTTATGCATTACCTTTTTATTTGAGAGAGAGAGACTGTGGGAAGAGTAGCCTGTCCCCTCTCTTCTGTGCGCCCTCCCTGACCCGATGTTCTTTGTGTCAGCAGTGGGGAGGGTAAGGTATCTTTTATAATGAGAAGCCTGAGCAAAGTATGAGCAACTTCTTTCACTTTCTCTTCTTATTTGTCACTATTTTTCTGTCCCTGATGCTGTTCTCCTTTCTTTCTTTCTTTCATATTTGATTTTGGTATGCCCTTTCCTTCCCTTAGTTTGTGAGCTGCGATCAAGCTTAACAAGCCAACAGATGAGGCTTCTACAGTATTATGTCAGGCAGAGGTCCGGTCGGTCATCCCAAAATTGCCCTTTCATTCATTTGTCTCCTCTCTAAATGTTTGCAGATGAACACTAATAGTCTCCTCTGTATGTGGATGACACCCTAATTAATCAAGCACACCATGCTGGCCCACTCCAGCAACTGCCAACAGTTTCCAGCACGTAGCTAGCTGGCAATAACCAGTTTGTACAACCCTGAAGGGCTCTGAGTTCACACGTTTGTGTTTGTGTGTGTGTGAAGCAGTTGTTCCTGGGTGGAATCTTTGTAATACTACCAGTTTGTGTTTGTGTGTGTGTGTGTATGTGTGTGTGTGCGCGCGTGGGGGGTAGCGAGCAGTTAATGTAAGGGTAATGATACAGCACCCAGTTGAATTGGTCCAACTCTACTGTGAAGCTATTTATTATGTGGTAGTATGGTGGAGGTATTATGCAGTCTGCTAGGCTCACGCTCATGTCGGGAGGTTATTGGACTCTTGCTACACATCAAATATGTTGCCTTTTTGGTGAAGCTCTCCCTCCTCTATCTATAGCCCTGTTCTTTTCTCTCTGGTGCACCTAATCTTTTATCACTTCTCTCTCTAGTCTAGCGAACAGATAAAAAGGAAAAAAAAATAAACTACGAAATAATTTCTGTCCAAGAGGGTATTTTCCATGTACACAATATTCCATTCCTTCTAGCCTTTCATTACAGATATGTTGATCTGTTGTTCGTGGTAGAGACAGTTGCAGGCTATTGCTATTTGGCTGTAGATACATTTCTAAAATCTAACACAGGACTCTGATAATTATGGCAGGAATTCCAGAAACATCCAGAAGACAAGAATCTGGTTAGAATTTTGTTTGTCCTGTTAATTGAATTTTTGCATGCGTGGTGGTGGCCCTGTAGTAAATATGCACACATAAACACACGGGCATGCCAACCCACGAAGCTCAAACTCTAAACTAAGAAGACTTCTCATTAATTTTCTTTGGAGGGAAGCGGGGAGGGAGGGAGGGAGGGAAGGTGGTAGGTCTGTGAAGGAGTGGAGGAGAAGGATTGATGGGAAGCAGGGAGGTACAGGCAAGGTGATTAAAAACTCAAGCTACAGATGTTTGTGGAACACTTCAAAGTGGTGCCTGCCTGCCAGTGCCAGCGCTGGGCACGATGCATTATTGAGATGGTGCCCACACCTGGCAACCTGGCGCTGACATCACATGGCCTGTCCACCTGGCACCATGCAGTCACGTGGCTGACATTTTGGGTCATACCGCCCCGCACACACACACACACACACACACACACACACACACACAAGCCCAGATCCCAGTGGTGGTGAAGGGCATCAGGGGGAAACAGCACACATGCTCAACATAGACCTCAAAGGCACTTAACTGGGGCATGAGCAGTTTGTGTACTAAACTTCATGAATGAAAAGTGAGGAGGCCAAAAATAATGTTGTGAAGCATGGAATTGCGTTTCCTCTCACTTATATTGAGTGAGACGTTTCTAGTTGTGAATGTTTCTCTCCTACCTGCCGGATATACAGCTTGAAAAAAGATGAAGAGACCTGTCTGGATTTTTCCTAAATCTTCATCTCTACATTACTTAATGTAGTGAGCTACAGTGGTAAAACTATAGTGCATAACTTTTTCATGTAAAACGAATGTCGGTTACATTCAAACCATTGCCAAATGAGTTGACACAAAGTTGATTAAGCTAAGATCGGCTCCACAAAACTCTCTCTGTATTTCTCAGTATGCCAGCGTTTACAGACTGGTTTCTCCTCCGACACTGGTTCAGGATCTCAAGAAGCGTCCGCGAAATGTCTCAGTTGACAGTGTGATTACTCAGAATCCCTAATGGGGGCAAGAAAAGTTAGGCACTATGGCTTTAAGTCTACAACAAAGCACACTTGTAATCAGCTTTGTCTTGTGTGAAGGAAGATGGAGAGGAATTAGATGATGCATTACAACAACATAAGTTCCTGTTCAATAATTTAATAAAAAGTCAATGGTGATAACCCGGTATCATCCGGAATATCTAGAGGTATACGCCTGGGATTCTTTTTGGAACATCTTGAGCCTTGAGGTAGCCTACGGTGTGCAGTGTTGATGCGATTCTTTCTTCTTAATATTTTAGCAGCCCCCTCTCATCCTTGCATTCTGTTCAAGAATATTTAGAGGACATGTGTGTGTGTGTGTGTGTGTGTGTGTGTGTGTGTGTGTGTGTGTGTGTGTGTGTGTGTAAGTGTGTGTGAGCATGTGTGAGCGTGTGTGAGCGTGAAGAACTTTGTGTGTGAGTATGCGTGTGTCTGTGTGTGTGTCTGTGTGTTTCTGCTGCATGTGTCCCCTGACACCTGTACTCTCTCAGGGTGTGAGGGAACAGACAGAGGCCAGAGCCACAGTCACAGGTCTCAGACCAGTGGGGTGTGAAATGAATCGGAGGGCCAGCAGCACACTGTCTCCCTGCTGCACACACACAAACACACACAATATGTGCGGTTGGGTTTGTGCGATGTGTCTATGTGTGTGACAGAGAGTAGGTAATACAGGAGAGCTTTTGGTAAGCACACAGCAAAAGAAAGACGAGGGGACAGAGACAAAGAAACCATCTCGTTCTGTTGAATAATTCCTTTTTTGCATGAATAGAAGCACCTCAGTTAAGGTCAGTGTATAGGTCAGTGTATATATATATATATATATATATATATATATATATATATACAGACTGTATATATTTGGGAATGTTGTAACACTTTCTGTTGAGAAATGGTTTTTGTAGCGATGTAGGATCCATTTCGCTTCAACGGTTTAGTTTAGTTCAGCCTCTTTTGTCTCCAAGGCAAGGCTGGCTTTCAAGTTCTGGTTTCAAGGCCCCAAAAGCCCCAGGTTCCCTGCTATTCAGCTGCTTTCGGTAATTTGATTAATTTCATATTTGCTATGGAATTGGTGCCGGTACAGTGTAGGGACCCCGTGTCTAATTCAAGCTTCATGGGCTTAATTATTTAATGTTTAAATCAACTCAAGTGCATATTCATAACTACTGTTGTGCTTAAATGGCCACAAATAAACTCCAAGTAATGGTTCTCTTTGCACTGGATTTCACAGTCATGGTCTTGTGCTTTGCTCATTGTTACCTCACCTGGATATCTGACCGTCATTGTGCAGACACATGCATGGGTGGGTAGAGTTTGCACATTAATCTGTGCTTCACACTTACATTTGAGCTTAAAACAGAGATAAGGCTATACTCACAGTTTGGTCCAAAAGGCAAAAAACATGAGCTTGAAAACTTGTAGCCTCCAGTGCACAAACACTGCGAATGGACTTTTCTGTGTAGGATACATATTGTGTAGGCTAAATCAGTTAATAATAATAATAATAATAATAATAATAATAATAATAATAATAATAATAATAATAATAATAATAATAATAATAAACCTCTGTTTGAAGAAGATAATGTGTTTGCCAAATGGTGTAAACATCTTAAACCTGACTGAAGTACGGCCTTTAGCCTTGTTGTTTTTCCCAAGCCAGATCCAAACATGTTGTTAAACGCTTGACCGTTGTTTTCTTCTGTTCTCTATTCAGTTGTAGGCTAAAACAGATAGCCTATGTTAATTGCAAACGAGTTCATTTGTGTTTAAACTCTCCTTTTCACAATCGGTAACTTTTCTAGGGGAAAAGCTAAAAAAAATGGTCCAGCAACGAGAAAGAGGGGTGTGGGGGGGGGGGCATCCAACAAGTCAATCGGGCTCTCTGATTGGCTGTTTCCGCTTTCGATCAACTCCCTGACGGCTCCGCTCCGCAGCACCTCCCACAGACGCACAGCGGCAACGCAGCCTCCGTCCGCCGACAATGATATTCCAGCAGTGAGGCACTTGCGGCTCGTCTGCGGCGGTAGGGAGAAAAAAAGAGGAGAGAAAGAGCGAACCTCACCTCCTCAAACAAGCGAGTGTGGTGTGGGGTAGGGAAACAGAGACTTACGGACGGCGACAGAGAGAGAGAGAGAGAGAGAGAGAGAGAGAGAGAGAGAGAGAGAGAGAGAGGGAAAGAGAGAGAGAGAAAGAGAAGAGGCTGTGGAGTAACAGAAAAGCCACCGCAGCGGCTTGGACCTCCAGCAAAGGAGTGTTTCATTTGTCTGTAAAGTGTCCAGTTTTTTTCCGCCCAGATTCGACATGTCATCGTCCGGCAAAGACAACAGCGGTGCCCAACACGCCAATTACGTGGGACCTTACCGTTTGGAGAAGACGCTCGGCAAAGGACAGACAGGTTAGTTGGGACAGCTCACTGCAACAACCTCCCTACCCCTGTTTTAATTGCACTATTTACCCTCTGAGCGAGTTGAACGTTTTGCCGGCTGGTTGTCTGCAGGTGATAACTAAACGAACTAACCGCTTAGTTAAAAACACCTGCCAAGCCTTGTGGGGTATTTTTATTTTGTGGGGGATTTCTACCGGTGGGCTGACATAATCATAGTTCACACAGTAGGACGAGAAGAGGTGGGGGGCTGGTAGTGGTAGGGGATTTAAGGTGATGTTGCTTTTGCATTGGCTTGTAGGGCTGTACGTTGGCGTTGGACTGGGTGTGTGTGAGTGTGTGCGAATACGAGAGCAAGAACAACGTGGAAAGCGCCCAAAGCCGAGATCGATGACAGCGTGAGGGGCTGTGGAAATGAACTTTTTGTGTGTATCTGCCTGTGTGTGTGTGTGTGTGTGTGTGTGTGTGTGTGTGTGTGTGTGTGTGTGTGTGTGTGTGTGTGTGTGTGTGTGTGTGTGTGTGTGTGTGTGTGTGTGTGTCCAGTGAATGGAGCACACCGCCGTTAATCCCGATTTGCCTGATACATTGATCTATTCTTAGTGCAGGCAGAGAAACAAGCAGGCAGGCAGGCAGGCAGGCAGGCAGGCAGGCAGGCAGGCAGGCAGGCAGGCAGGCAGGCAGGCAGGCGTTTCTCCTATAGCCAAGGCTCCGACTGCAATACGTGGGTTTCTCTTTCCTCCGATGTGTAGAAGAGGTCCCCACCTTGACACATTACATCGAGCTGTACATCACAGAGCAGGCAGGGACATAAAATAACAAGAGCTGCACACTGATCTTTATTCATTTACCCCAAGGGGATGTAACCTGGCTGCCTTGAATAATGAGTTGGATGTTCATGTTTTATCTTAGCATATAGACGGCAATGACACCGCAGTTTGTCAAAGTAGAAGACACAGGACTTCATTCTCTAATATTTTAATGCGTTTTGGTGATACTGGTATGTTTTATTTTATAGGAGCACTATAGCTTAGTCCAGCCCTGTTGTCAGCAGCACTGGTGGTGACTGCACAGCGTGAATCCTTTGCGGTCAACTATGCAGCCAGTGGGGGCCATGTGAAAGGAGAGGCTGGCAGGCACGGCCGTGTGTGTGTGTGTGTGTGTGTGTGTGTGTGTGTGTGTGTGTGTGAGTGTCTGTAGGCTGAGATGGCAAGAGTGATGCAGCATGCTCTGTAAGCTCAGCACCCTTGAAGACACACAGAGGGACAGAGAGACAGAGACAGAAAGAGATAGAGAGAGGGAGAGAGAGAGTGACACAGAGATAGATAGAGAGAGAGAGGAGAGCAAGAGTCCTCTCCTTTCCACCCAGATATTTATTTTTTCTCTCATCTCCTCTCTAAAACGGCTAATATACCCAGTCCAGCCATGTGTGCATAAATGTCTGTGTGTTCCCTCAAACATTACACGCTCGCTTCCTTGAAATTCTAACCTGTCACTTCAATTACCTGGCTTGTGTCCTCAGTGTTCATTAACAGAGTTTGCTCTTCGCCTTCCAGTGGAAACGGTGCATGTGTTTTTCACAAGTGATGACCCCTCTATGACTGCAGCTGGACAGTACAGGACATTTGAAATACACGCACAAATCCATCACTCAATTTCAAAAACAAGTTTCCTCTGTTCAGTGTGATTCTACTTGCGATTGCAGGATATCAACTATATCCGCAGACAGTATATGTATCCTAGTATGATTTTTTTTCCTCTTTTTTTCCTCTTTTTTTTTACAATAGAAAAAATAAATGTTGCAGGCTATATGTTTCCAGTTGGCTCTTTCATAACAAATCAATAACAAATACAGGATTCAAAACACATCGGCTAGTCTCCCTTTTCTCCTGCTACTCATATTTAATCATTGGTGCTTACAGGACGATGGCTGGCTCACTCACACAGTCAGATCCGTCTTTTTTTCCCCCGATAGCTCTCAGGAGCGTTTTATTGGCTGTTTATGGTGGTATAGAGCTGGTATGATGGTCTGCTGTGTACAGACGCCTAACGATACAGTGTCTCTGAGATCATCCATGGCTCAGGATGTATTTACTTGAACGCTTTGGAGTTTTTCCCCCCCTCTATAGCCTCTGATGTTAGACCCATGTAGGGTGCAGTAGACTATACGGGTCAGCGTGAGTCACACATCTTGTGCCAATGAACTTGGTCCCTTACATTTTCAACTCATTTGACTTTCAGTTTGGTGACTTGCGATGAAACTTACTAATTGAATGATATGTATTTATTTTGAATGATTTTGGCCGGGGTTTGTCCAATTACATTTTAACATTCCAAATCTGCAGCAATAACAGGGGCCTAGCATTTTGTTTGTTTGTGTGTGTGTGTGTGTGTGTGTGTGTGTGTGTGTGTTTTGTGTTAGAAAAATAATTTGGTTACTGGCGTCTGCGTAGCTAGTCTGTGCCAAACCTATTCCAGATTAATGACGGTGCATAATATCCCATTCGTCCATTAACCATTCCGTTAATCTGTCAGAGCTCTTCCCAGGGCCTCCCCATGGTAAAAGGGTTGGCTTGGTAACCTGCGAGCGCCCAATAGGCATGGGATCTGATTATGAGTGGCAGCTGGGACCGTCCAGTAGACTAAATCCCGTGTGAGCTTTTCCCAGCCCTCGGTTGGCTGCTATTTATAGAGAGGGGGGGGGGGGGGAGAAAGCGGAAGGCCTCTCTGGTTGATCTGGCTGTCCTGCTCCATAGAAGTGGTGCTGTTCCATGTTCATTAAGTGATTAGGGCCTGTGTCCTGATACACACACACACACACACACACACACACACACACATGGCCAGCACAGTGGTTCTGGTTGGCTTCCTGATCTAATCCCCTACACGGCCAAAGTCCCTTCGGCTCTCACTACTCACGTGGCTCCACTCAGTGCGTTTCCATGGGACAACTAGATTGCATTAAGACATATACCGAACTTGCCACTCGACCGGACCGCGTCACTTGTCTGAGTATACATGGCCTTTCAAATATTCAAGCATAGCTGACTCCGCTATGCTAGGTGGCGCTGTAGCCCTTTCAACAAGTGGTTATAGAGCCACGTCCGGTTCCTTTCCGGCAACAACACTACTATTTATTACGTTTTCTCCTTCCACTTCCTTGTGAAATCCTCCGCAGGGATTCCCGAGCCAGCGCAGAATGCAAACTCCGATATGAGATATGCAATCTTGTTTACATGCAGGTAGAATGCCGACTATGAACAAGTTATCTAGGTGTTCTTATCCGACTTCGCTTGTCCATTAATGTGCCGATTTGTGTGCAAATTAGATCGGATAAAGGTGTTTACATGCATTTTACAAGTCCTGTGGAAGTCTTCGTTTATTTACCCAATTATGAGTCTGCATGTAAATGCACTGACAAATAGAAATGGGCCGGCACACTCTAGCTTAGCAATTCAGCACTTTCATGAATTTTGCTGCAGAAGTCACATGCAGTGTGTAGGCTACAATATGAAAACATGTATGCATATTTTTACAGTTTTTTCTTTTTAGATTGAGAGTGTATTTTATCAGTGTCTTTGGTATATGCCCCACAACTCTCCACTTGTTTCCCCTTTCAGTTGAATTGCTTTCTCTCCGCTTTCTGCCGATCATTGTACAATTCCCTCTCGGTCAGGTTTGTGTGTGTGTGTGTGTGTGTGTGTGTGTGTGGGTATTGGGATCTGAGAGGCTTTATAGATATAGTGTGTGTGTGTGTGTGTGTGTGCATGGCTGGCTACTGATTGAGGGCTAAAGCCACAGAAGCATGGAGGCCAATTTCAAAGCAGAATTATTGTGCTTGAATGGCGGAACTTGGCCTGTGTGCATTGTTTCTGTAAGATGGTTCTTTTTAGGTATAGGTCCTGTTCTGTACACGGTTTTCTCTGTGTATATGGCATCAACGGCTGAGTCTTTCTATCAAATGCTGAATTGGCCTCGTGTGTTGTCTGCTGGCTTTTGTAATGGCCTCCTGAGCCTCTAATCGATGTCACACACAGCGCTATGGCAGCTTGTCAACCGAGGCAACGTTCATTCAAATTCAGCCTTTGAAATGTCTTCATCACAGTACACAGCCACACAGGCTTTTCTTGTAGTTTTTGGAATCTCTATGAGCTTTGTTTGACAAAGCTGAAGAGTGTGGACTTGTGTTTTTGCCAGTGCACCGACTTAAGACGGAGCTGAATCGGCGCTCTGTTCTCACTAATGCGTTGGAAAACATTGCCGTGCTTTGCCTTTAACTTTGTTCCTGAAGGCTGTTGATTAGTGTGGAATAGAGGCCCATTGTGTGGAAAACAACTGCCCGTTAATCCAGCGTAAGTAAGTTTTTTTTGATGAGACTCAGGTATTATTGCCACAGTCTGAGAGTTCAGGGAGGTTGATGATGTGTGTAGGCTGGCTCCTTGATTCCCTGATTGACATTTAGAGAGTGAAATCATCTGTGCTTCAGGGGATTTCATATTGACTGTTGGTCTGACAAAAAGCTGCCTGGCTGTGAGGCTTGTGTCTCTCTTCTTTCGTTTTCTTGCGTAGCACTCACTTGTTTCTGCCTATCTGTGTTGGTGAGTGAGTTCTGGGTTCACCGGGTTTACAAGGCATTTAATCCAGTAGCATCCAGCCGTTTTTGTTGTTGCCTCCGTGCTGGCAAAAGGCCTGGCCCAGTTTGTGACTCTCCCTGTGAGTTTTAAAGTTGTTACCGTCGTGTCTTTTGGATGAAAACAAAACTCTTCATTTTCTCTTTCCCATTTGTGTATTTAACCTTGCACAATAATATAACTAGACTGTCCCTGGGTGTCTGGCTGGTACATTGCGTGGCAATGTAAAAAAAAAACCTTAATGCGACGTTGATTGATAGCTGGTGAGCCGGGGTGGATGGTTGATTCAGATCAATGGGCCACTCTCAAAGATTTCCTGTCTGGTGGATGGGATCCATACTGTTTCACAGCACATGATATTCCTGATGATGACAAGTGAGGAGGGGGGAACCGCTGCAGTGGATGCTGTCAATGAAAAAAAACACTTGGCAAATCCACAGAAACTAAGTGTGTGTGTGTGTGTGTGTGTGTGTGTGTGTGTGTGTGTGTGTGTGTGTGTGTGTGTGTGTGTGTGTGTGTGTGCATGTTTATGCGTGGGACCAGTGCAGGTGGTCAAACTCTTGCTGACCTGTGTGGCCTTCCGTGCCGTTACAATGATCTTGATACCCACTCTGAGCTCAAACACAGGTGTCTGGATCCCTGCGTTCACACAGATTGCCAGCTTTTCGCCCTAAAATTTGGCGAGCGATTGAGTGAGCTAAATGAAAGGCTGCTTGGATGACTATGAGGTTTCAGTAAAGGCCCGTTTTCAGTGGTTCAAGTCAGAGAGGTGCCTGACCCAATGGTTGTGGTGCGTTGCTTGCAGCTGCACCCTGTGTGTCAGCAAGCTGGATGAGAGCTGTGGAGCGGGCAGCCAAGCCTGCTGCATGGTCTCAGCTGTTTGACTGTCTAAAGCGCAAGCCAAAGCCCTGCTCCCTCAGCCCTGAAATGTATCCTAAATGGTGGGAGTGTGTGTGTGTGTGTGTGTGTGTGTGTGTGTGTGCCAGCCAATTTTCTTGTGCCTCAGCTGGTACATATGTTGTCTATTTGTTTGAGCTTTTATGGATAATAATACCTTCCAAGAAGTAACTGTTCAACCCTTGCAAATGATCACTGTTCAATGTGTAACAATTGCAAAACCACTGTGTCTTCTTCATATTTGTTTATTATATCCGACTGTCTGTATGGTTCACCTGTATGGTTTGTATACCTACTTATTATTTATACTAACTTTGACTTTTTTTCTATACATGTGAGTGACTTACTTTGTCTACTATTTGACTTATGTTTTACTTTCTTTTTTATAATATTTTATTGTGCACTTGTTTACTTATATTATTATGCCTTTTAATCTGCTGCACTGTCCCTTTCGTTGCTGTAAGTACTGTGGAACGAATAGCGGAATATCTTAACCTATTTCTTAAAATGTGCATACAAATGTGTACTCAGCTTTACGGTCATTCCTTGGGCACGGCCAAGGACGATACACGGACGCATACAGAAAACAATGCCTTAAGTAAACCCGGCCTTAGAACTTAGCCCGCAGTCTTGTCACTGTCTGTGACTTTGATTGAGGTTATATAATGATGATGGCCTCTGTCGTTTGGTTGCTCCACTCCACTCCTCTCCTCTCCTCTCTCCACCACCTCTCTCTGCCTCTATCTCCCTCTCTCTCTCTCTCTCTCTCTCTCCGTCTCTCTCTCTCTCCTTCCCTCTCTCCGCCCCACTTTCCCTGGCCAGGCAAGATTCATACAGGGACTCAGCCATGTGGTAAATCAGACAAGACCTCGGTGGAATTCCATCGATTGGGAGGAATGTATGTAGCCAACGATTTTCAGAGATTAATGATGAGGAAAGAGGGTGAAGAACTGGGGGGGAGGGGAGAGAGAGGGATGAAGACAGAGGAGGAGGAGAAGAAGGAGGAAAAGGCAAAAAGAAAAACCTTGGAAATTGAGAGAGCGTGAAACGGTTTTTGAACGCTTTTGTCTAGCAGTGGAGGTTATTAATTAAGGCAAAGTATTGATCACTCTCTTCATTATAGGCCCTACTCTCCCCTCCTCCCTGATTTTCATCTCTCTCTCTATTGCTGACCCCCAGAGGAGGTCAGCAATCTTTAGATGGGAGGGCAGTGAATAAGTGAAAGGAGCGCTGGAATAGTCCCTGTTGGCGATCGTCAATGAGCGTTTGTGTGTATTTGTGTGTGTGTGTGTGTGTCTTGTGGACAGGCCCCATCGCATCCCATTTGGGTTTCATCCTAACACTAAGCTTGCTCTGTCAGTCTTTTCTCTGCCGTGCGTGGAGAATCAGGTTAGGAAGACAAGGTTCTACGGGTCACCCCCCCCCCATTTAAACACACACACACACACACACACACACACACACACACACACACACACACACACACACCCCTCCATGCTCTTACAAATCTTTTCCCCTCACTCAGTCCATCTCGCTGAGGTGCCCCAGCCCCTGCTCGGCTGCTGTGTTATGTGTTATCGCCTCGTTCTATTTGGAATTTCATTGCGCTAGGTTACCAGCGCAGCAGAGAGAATGCAGAATGTCTCGTTTCACCGGCGCTTCAAATTGTTACATTTATATACGACCTCATACTGATGCGGGAGTGAAATATGCGTGGTGGTGATTTGCTTCTAGACAGCCGTGCACCAGCCCCCAGTCTTTGTGCACCTTTCATGCTGCCATGCAACCATTCAGCTGCTCACTAAGTCACATTTCCTACGTCGTTTGGCCTTTGTCGAACATGAGCCATTCAACACGTAGGGTATTTTTAAAGTATGTTCACAGCAGCAGTAGGTTTAACCAGCCTGTTTCTCTCCTCTCACCCAGCTCAGATTAACCCTTGCTGAGCCGCCTGTCTTTCCACTGTGAGAAAGCTGGGTTGGTTGCCAAGGTTGGTTGTCTGGTTGTCATGGTTTCTCTGCTTCTTGCTGGTTCCCAGTCTGCCCCTCATGAAGAAAGACAGCAAATGTACATTCTCTCTTTTACTTATCCCTCTCTCTCCCCCCCGTCTCTGGCTCCTAAAGTGTTCTGCAATCTGAAGTTAACATCATCCTCTGTTGCTCTCCTTGCATGTGTCACCTGACTTATTGCGGTTTATGTGCTTGGTCTGCATAAGACTGTTGTAATGAGAATGTGAATGATTGTTTGGGCTATGTTTTCACATGTGTGCTGCATGTGTATGTTTGTGTGAATGCTTGTGGTGGTGGTGAGTGTGCTCAGACATACAGTACAGTCATGGATCAGACAGGCTTGCCCTGCTCTGTGCCATGCGCTGTGTGCTGTGTTCCCATTTAAATCTGGGAGATTAGCACATGTGGGGAGCCACGGCTTTAGTTGCTGTCAGCTCAGCTAGCCTTGGCAGGCTGTCCTCAGATCAGGGGGGAAGCGCTGTGCTCGACCCCCCCATTGCTGTCTACCCTGCTGTACCTTATTCATTATCAAGTGGATTGGTGGGCCGGTGACCTTGACTTTGGTACATTTTTATAACTGCTGCAGCGCACTCATACAGCTCACATGGCAGCATTTGGCTAGCCTCACAGGACACAAATTTAAACAACAAAGGTTACACCGTGGTGAATATAGATTTTGCCTTTGCCATTACACCATTTTATACGGAAGCGTAAAAAAATAATCATTATTATCTAAGTATATCTTATTCTTTTTGGTACTTGTCACATTGGCTAGTATTTGCACATACTAAAGTAATTGTTGTTGAAGAAAATCTCAGCTTCACCTATTGCATTCCCAGTGTGGATACAGTGAATGAATGACTTTTAAATTATATGAAGCAGGGCCTTTTTTGCATCAGCAGAACCTGTTGACAACTCCCCTTGGACTGTTTTCCAAGGAAAAAGAACGTGAATGGAAATGTGCGCTCATTTACTGTGTGCAGCGCATCCCAGATGGCAGGGCCATGGTAATTGTGATGCATTCCGAGGTTTTCACTGTCACTCGCTCTGTCGTCAGCACTTTAGTCTAAAAAGCACAATGTTGCTCGTACACCCACACACACCTGAGAAATGGCTTGGCATGTGAAGGGAAGCAGACAGCACCTCAAAGAGAGAAGGCTAGATGAGCACGACTGGTCGCAAACTAACGACCTGCGCTGGCTGCTTGTCTCTGTGGCACCCACTTCTGACACTTGGCCAGAGTAGAGAGAATAAGCGCTATGTTAGCCAGCTCCACTTATTTTATCTCAGACATCAAGGGAGTCTGGTATTCACAGAGAAGGGGAGTAGGGCAGGTTCACTTTGCTATTCTGATGATGACATTTGGGGGAATGCTGTTGCCAGTTTACAGAGAAACCACCTGGATCCCCCAGGTGTTTCCCGCTGCAGTGGTCCAGCCAAGACAAACTGTTTCTTCTGTTTGCCTTTTCTGGGTTGCTATTGTGCCACTTCATCAGATAATGGATCAGTGCTTTGAGTCTGTTGCCAGGTCGAAATCTGCTGCATGACTATGTATTAGAATGAATTCAGATCACAGGGAGAGATGTTGCTTGAGGCATAGAGTCCCCGCCCCCCTACCCCCAATCTGTCCAGCATTGTAGGGTTCAGCCTGTGCTACTTTCCTCCAAATCTCCGGCCTTGTTGTTGTACTGGTTTGTGAAAGTATTTCAGCGCAAATCTCTTAATACGCCCAGCACGCTCCCTTATTATAATTTTGCCCCATTTTTATTGGCTGACAGTTCACTAACAAGCATTAGGCATGCTCCCTGGTATTGTGACTACAATAACTTCTCTTTAAAGGAAGGCTGCAGTATACTCAGAGTAACTCCATGAACAACAAAAGATTAGGTGCTATATTCATAATGTATTATGCATCTCCACCACACTATTTCCACTTTTCTACAAGTTCTGCTTGTATGCGACCTGACCAGAAATCCTTGCAAAAACTATTTATTTTGTAATGAATATAATAATAAGCTTGCTGTTTCCTTCAATAGGCTCAGTAAATATGAGTCAGTCAATCCCATTCCACACCGCTTTGCGTTCAGGAGCTGTAATGAAGGCCTTTGTACCCAAGGAATAATCCATCAGTCAGGTGACTTTTTCTGTTGTGCTTTATAAGCCTTTTTTCCATCCCTTCTATACTGTATGTTTTTCTTTTCATCTGTCTTGGAATCTTTTCCTCCGCCTTGCTCTCTTTGTTCGCACTCTTTCCTGACTAATGGAACAGATGATGGAGTGATTAAGGGAAAGAGCAATGAAGTAGGCGAAGGTTTCATCTCTTTATCCCAGATGGTTGACTTTATTTTATTTTATTATTCAGCACTAAAAGCTGCTTATTTCTGGGATGACTTCTGATGTTGCTGCAGTGTGTGTGTGTGTGTGTGTGTGTGTGTGTGTCACACAGAAATAAAACATCTCTCAGGTTCATGGCCTCTATTGTCATTCAAATCTCACACACAAATGCACATGCAAACACACACACATAGTTGCACCTTCATATGAAACAAGAAAACGGAGAGAAATACAGATACTAGGGGTGTAACGGTACACAAAAGTCACATTTCAGTACATACCTCGGTTTTGAAGTCACGGTTTGGTTCAGTACGGTATGGTTCCCAGTTAAGAGGAAGAATGCAACAAAAAAACAGCAGTGCAGCATTACCTACAATTTTGATAATATTGCATAATGATAATTCATAGTTGTTGAGGAATGGTTGGTCATATGTGAAAATCTAACCAGTCACCTAACATGAGAATGTGTTTTCATATATTCATATACATTTTGAAAATATTTTTTATGGCCTCTGTCAGTCTTGCTGAATATTTGTGTTCACTATACACCTCATGGGTTTAGCATAAATTGAGGGAAAATGTATTTGTGTTTTTGGTGTCTGACCGTGTTGACACAAAATAAGGAATGGCAAGGTAAAAAGCCCATTTTGATAAAAAGGACAAAAGCTGGGAGGTTGTGTCAAACCTTAGCTCAGTAGCTTAGTATATGTTGGATACATACATGTTATTTAATTTGCCTAAACATTGGGTTTGTATTTTTTCAACAATGCACCCTGTTTTGTCCCACTTCTCAAGCATCACTGATATATTTATTGTTCAAAAGAAAATACTGCTGCAAACAACCAAGGTTTCCAATAAATACAATGCTTTTCAAATAAAAGTGCAAGTTCCGCATCGCAATCAAACAAGCCTGTACATTTGGCATATTTACGTCATCTTGACGCTATTCACCCCATTATTATGTATTGTGGTACAGTTTGGTACAGTACAGTTCACACACACAACACAACACACCACAACACAACGCAACACAACACAACACAACACACAGGAATGTGCAGTGCTGGATTGGATGCTTCATGGTTTATCTAAATGAATCCCAGCGGTCAGCTGTGTTTGCAGACCTCAGTACTGTTTTGATGTAATATGGCTGGTATAATGAGAGCTTGAACGTGAGCCAACAGTGTCCATGTCCATTTGTCTGTGTCAGTGTCTCTGCAAAGACCACAACAAGCCTGTGTAGCTTTGAGAGAAAAAAAAACTGACAACATATGCAGCCCTGATGTGCGTGGCACCGTTTAACTGAGAGTATTGTTATGATCTCCTCCATGACTTTTCTCTTTGTTTAATACCCTTTCTCCGTCTGTTTGCTTTGTTAGACATACAGTAGCAGCTTCCTGTGGCTTTTATTTTGCATCAGATTACTGATTCTTTCTGTGTTTTTTCCCCCTGTGTCTTTTATTTCAGTCCACTGGTTCTCTCAAGAAAAATATGCTCATGGTGCCTCTGGGAAACATTTATAGATCACAGCTTATAGACCACACCACGCAATCAAAAACTAAAGCCATATCTCTTAGTTGAGGATGCCGGCCAAGTTATAGTTGATTAATCTGACTTTCTATACTTTTAAAAGAGTAGTTTGAAAGATTCAAGACTCCGTATCCAAAGATCACTGAGAAGAACTGTTTTGCCCGTTTTTCCGTTACAAAATAACTTGAATTAACAACCAAACTGCTAACCTTTTCTCTCTTTCATTTTCATCTTATGTCAGAAATTGTTAACTTTCTCTTTTTGTATCCATTATCCCTCTTTTCCAACACGTCTTGCCTCCCCTTTTCTTTTTCTTGACCCCTCTTTCTCTTGCTCCGCCCGATTCCTCGCTGGCTGCCCTAATGGAGGTATTCCCCTTGCAGCCTCCAGGCCTTACACTGCCATTCTGCTCAGGTATAGGGCTCATTTCATGCAGGATATGATTATATCCCAATGCCAGCAATAAGGATAAGGATAAGCCAGAGTGTTGTGGGCATGCACAATTGCAGAAGGAGGAATTAAGTCCAATCTCTTACCTACTCCCCTTGCAATATATACCTGCTGCAAATCTGCGGACAGACATGCAATGCCATGATACATACAGTGTGCACGTCACCACCAATTTAATTTCACACATTCACACAGATATAGGCCTACAAGCAAGTATGTGAAAAGTAATCACGTTCACATAATGTACACAGTAGGTATTCATACTCATAGAATTATAGTGCCATTGTATAGTGCTTTTTATTTTTATACCACAGTTATGATGTATAGTGCATAGTGCATGAATTGTTATGAGATTGCACCCCCCCCCCGCTTTCCTTCTCTCTTGTATTTTTCTCTCTGTGAGGGAAAGCAAAATATAGATTTAGTTTATGCTTTAAAGAGCACCTATTATACTTTTTCAACTTTTATGACATATACACTTTGTTATAATGATTTATAGTCATGTTTAACCATACTAAAGTGTCAAATAAGGACTTACATGCATTAAGACGTATTCGCTGCTGACAGTCTGGGGTGGCTGTGCAGAGGGCTAAACACTAGGAACGCCGGTCGTGATTCTTCTTGTGATACTTGTTCAAATTTCCGGGATTTACCTACATAGATCAATCCGGATTTTCCATGTATGGTAATGCTGCAACGTGCTCAGACACGCTCCTGCCATGCCCCCACCTGCCTGCTCAAATCTGCCCACGCGCCGCTGAAAGTGTTCCGGAAGGTAAACAATCACAACGGAGTGGGGTTGGCAGGAGGGGGACGTGGGGGCGGAGAAGGACGAAGCCCAGTGTTGACAGAGTGTGCTGTCCCGAAAATCTACATAGTTTTTTTGTGCTGTGATTCGTGTCAGGTTGCTCTATAGGAGTCATTAATGAGAAATTAAGACCAGAAAAGTATAATAGGAGATCTTTAATTATATAACATAGCCATTTCTTCAAATTTGTTTGTACACCGGCAAATTTAGTGTTAAAGGAGATGTCATTCATAGTATGTCCAATAAAAGAAGCATATCCTGTGTTGGTTATATGGGACATAGCTTGAAAGGCCTTGAAACACCATACTTCCTATAGGTAAACAGCAGGGGAAAATGGCAACAGCATTTAGACATTGATAAAGTAATTGTTTTCCTAACCTGCTTCTCACATTTTGCCATTGGTCATTACGTGTTTACAAGTCGCATGGAACCGAGCATGCCAAGATTTTATAGTGCCATGCTTTTAGTATGTCCTTCAGCATAAAGAAATACTGAAGAATTGCATTATACACATTTTTTTTGTATATTGCCAATCCTACATGAAAGGGAATAACATTATTGTTGCATTGGTGAATGATACAAAAAGCAACACAGCGTTCTCCAGCGCTGATTACTAGCGCTGTGATGAGTTTTCTATTCCTTTTTGTTAATTGTTTAAAAGATAATTTAAAAACATGTTATTCATGCATGTATAGAGATTATTTTAATTATCACTAAAAATGTTTTTAATCAACTGAAAGATTTTTTCGTCCATACAAATTAAGCAAATTTGAAAAACGCAATCACAATTTTCTAAAAGCCCAAGGTCGTAAAACTTGTTACTTTCAGTTTACAATTAGGCCCAATTAGACCTGATTTATACAAACAAAACCTCTCTTTAGAGGAGCTTGTGTGCAATATTAGCTTGATAAACCACTTAAACAAATATTGAATTTTTCAAAATTGTTGATGATAAATGTTCTGCCAATACCTGTCGTTTTTACTTTGTGAGAAGATTCTTTTATGTGACTTTGTCTTTTTATACAAAGTAAATAAAAAGTGCAGGCCACTACTCCATACATTCCTAATGGGAAGTGTAGGAGGATACTTGTTATTGTACAAGAGGAAAAATAAAGACCTTCTCTAAAAGTTTAGTCGGACTGAGTAGATGCTTTGTCTTTTGATGGGGAACATTTGTCGTTGTTGGCTCATGTTTCTAATGCCCTTAAGCTTGTGATGTGTCTGCACAACTTGGGCTGATTAGGCTTGCATGAGGCCTGAATTTATTACTCTCCCTTCTCTGTGTCATTATATTTCAACCTCTTATACTCACTCCTTAATGATGAGACTTTATGAAATATTCAAGCCTTTACCTGTAGGATCTGTGTATGTGTTCCAGCTCAGTTTAGCCAAATACAGCAGGACAACTGAACTGACAGACAGTCACGGGAATACATTTTGCAATTTGCACGCACCTGCAGACAGACATGATTTCTTGTTCCAGAATTTACCCTCCCAGCTGATGAGTGAAGGCTACATGAGGGGCTCATTAAGCCCCAAAGAGATTGTGCTTGTTGGCTGTGTGTGTGTGTGTGTGTGCGTCTGTGTGTGTGTTAGCCTTACTCTGGGCCTCCTGCACTCCCTCTGCCTTTCTTTGTCTGTCTCTCCCTGAGCGCAACATTAAATCAAGCAGACCTTTTAATTAAGACACATTTTCTCTGCCCCTAAACGCACTGTAAATAGGCTGGGACACAAACACATATGCACACAAAACACACTATTGCCTATTAGGCTGTTGCCTCCCTTTTCCAAAAACATATATACAATAGGCTATATCAACCTAAAGCAATGAGAGGAGAGAGGAACTTTGAGCGAGCAAACTGATTCCTCAAGTCCTTAATTCTCCCACTTGTCCAGCAGAGGCGGTTAATATACCCCCCCCCCCCCCAGTCATGATCGACCCTCCCCTCGTGCTCCTTGTACATTGAGGAGCTCTTTAATCAAGTGCTCTCATTCCCTGTGAATTATACCGTAGCGGTTTCTGTTACGTATGAAGTAGAGTCCCATGTTATGAGGGGCATAGAGATGAGTATGGAGAGCTCACACACAGAGGGCCCTCTCCTGGGGGCCAAGCCATGAGTGTCCCGACTACCAAGTCATTCATTAAGCCAGGTCCCAGGACTCACACTCACTCTCCTGGTTTACACAGTGGCTCCCTGCAAGACATGATGGGCCTTGCTTTTACATGTGACACACGCACACACACACACACACACACACACACACACACACACACACACACACACACACACACACACACCTACCTACACCGAGGTCTCTGATTTCTTAAGCAGAGGCTTCAGAGTGGCCGGTTTGAGAGGGGGAGAAGAGTCCTCTATCTATCTATCTGGCCATAGATAAGCAGTCCCACATAAAGTGATTACTGATCTCCCTTTGGGCTCTCTCTCTCTCACTCACTCACTCACTCACACACACACACACACACACACACACACACACACACACACACACACACACACACACACACACACACACACACACACACACACACACACACACACACACACACACACACACACACACACACACACACACACACACACATTCTTAATGGCTAAGGCAAACAAATCGTACTCGTCTGAAAAAAACAGCTTCCGGGCAGCTTGTGTTTTTAATGTTGTTTGAATGTGTTTTAAATGTGGTGTGACTTTTGGAGGATTGTTTGCATTAGCTCGGCTGAAAGTGACCGTATGTTCCAAAATCGAATGCAGAGATCACTTTTGCACCCAAATGTACAGTCTCATTTATAAATCTACAGTACATGTACTCTCTCACACATTGTGTACAAGCATGCAAAGGGTTTCCTGCAGGGGGGTAATTAGGGCCAGATAATTCAGTGCAAAGGATCTGATCAACTGGATAAAGCTGCTTTGGCTGTGATGCCATTTCCTATTTAGACGTAGAACACTTCATTATGACTTGAGTTCATGGACATGCCCCAGGTTCTTTCACATACATATCTGCGAGTGGGTATATGCAGCACTGGTGTATCCGTGCTATTCTCTGTGCGTGTGTGATTGATCTTAAAGGGCTAGAGGTGATGGGGTCAGAGTTGAGGTGCCTGTGGTGCTGACGACAATGATTAAGATGAAGGGTTGGAGGGGCTTAACCTTCATCAGGTTCTGCTCCTCTACATGCTACATGATGCCCAGCCCCTCAGGGCAGCAGTAACCTTATCAGTAGAGAGGTGATGTGCAGATCACTGCTGGGAAGAAACCGGTGGATATGTTCCACCTGTAAAATAATGCCATAACAACTGAACTTACAGCATAGGAACCACTTTTTTTCTTCCTAGAATCTCGAAATCTAAGGTTAATGGCTTGAAGTGAGAAAAACATTGCACCTGCAGCGATTGGTGATTTAATTAATTTCATTAGATAATTTTTCAATAAAAATGGAAAAAACAACTATTTTCTTTTATTTAGACACTTGGGCCCTCATTTATCAAACTTGCGTGGAAACTGGTGCAGATTCTGGCGCAAATACCTCCCTACGCCAGGTATCGCGTGGGATTTATCAAACAGTCGTATCTCGCCAATCTCGGCGTACGCCAGGCCATTATTGATAAATGCGGCGGCTGAAAACAATCGTATCACGCCCGTATATTTCCTCAGTTTAGAGGCCTCGCCATGGACATATAAAGAAAGGGCCTCGCCCAGAGGTTTTACGACATGGATATGCGCATTACGGCACAGAAGAGGAACTAGAATTTGACAAAATAACAGCGAAAGAAGAAAAAAAAGAGTTTCATTTCGGAGCAGTTAGGAAGGAAATAACTCCTGCGGTCAACAGCGTTGATGTTGACAACAAACGATCTCCAGCGCTCAAATGCTATAAAACAGCATATACAATTATATGTCGCCATTTCTTTACATAGATGAAATAAAAGTGGTCTGACTCAAAAATGCCACTAAAAAAAGCGTGTTGCTTTTCTGAAATGCAACCAACGTGCAGGCATAATATAAGCGGTAGAGGAGAAAAAGACGCACCAACTGTCCGATAATGGTCCCCATAAAATAAATACACGTATGCAGAGATTTGAATGATTAAAATGTATTGGCCCTTTTAGATAGCACTACTCAAAAGGGGTTTAAAAACTAAAAATAACACATTTCGCGTTTTACTGTATGACAGAATGCGCTTGGCACGAGTGGTCAGCCCGGCCGTCAGCTGCACAAGCCGACGATCAGCTGTGAGAGCGCCCACTGTCCTGCTGAGCTGCTCCACTAGCAGATCGGAAAAACGTGCCAGTTAACGGTGGAAATAAATCGCTCGCTTAAGCGATCAATGACACATTAAAAGAGGAACTAACATCTAAAAAGTGCGTCAAATAAATTTTATCATAAAGAGCAGTGTAGGCCTACTACATATTTAATACTGTGGCTAACATTTTGAATGAATGCAGCCCCCGTGCCTCAGTGTTCCCCCAGCTGCTCCAAGTCGAAGATAACTGCAGTCCCATACAGCGCTCATAAGTGGCCGGTGTGCGCACTATTGAATCAGCTCTCCTACTCAGTTTCACACCATAAACTGCACAATTTTAAGTGATTAATATCTTTATTTCGGTCTGAGCAAACACTGCATTTGTATTACCTTCTAATAATTGTCCAACAAAGTCATCGGCTACCCGGCACAGCCTGCACTGCGAGTCCATGCTGTTTACAAACTTGCGTACACGTGCTGAGAGCTGGCGTGGGATTTGAGCGTATCCTACTCTCACGTCCATATTGATAAATGCCAAGATTTGCGTGGAAACGTACGTACACCCATTTTTCTGGTCTACGCACGGTTGATAAATGAGGGCCTTGGAGAGCAGACTTCCATTGTGTGTGTTTTATATTTTTCACAGGTCTTTAGTGAGTCTAATTTGAATAGTGGGTAGGCTACTCTATAATAAAACAGTGCTCCCAAAGGGTGGCTCTTATTCATTTAAAAACCTGCACAGCTAGTTATTTAAACAGTCAAATATGCTGCCATTAGCAAAAGCTTTAAGTGATGGATCGCCTAATTTAGCTGGGCAAATTTAAATGTGCCTTAGAGCCTCTGTTGGCTTTTTCCTCTATATTATTTAAAACAGCGGCGTTAGCTTTATCTTTATTTCTCTCTTAAATTTAAGCCATTGTCATATTGCAAGGCCTCCAAATAAATTCCTCTAGTTCCACACGACAATAGCCGGCGGAAGCAATATTGAACTTCCAAAAGTTCTTCAAATGTTAATCATTTGGATGAGTGATCAGTTCAATTATAATAACACAAATAATGGTTTGCGTTTTTGTATTAGTTCAAACAGTTAGTCAAAACAAGTTAATTAAGCCACGTTAGCCCACAAGATATTATTTTATTTGGACGTGTAATAGCTTTTAAATTGGCTGACTGCTCACATATTTCCAATCAAAAATTTGCAAATGATTCCCCCATTATATTAAAAAATCACTGGTAGCCTTTGCTTTAATAGGGGTTCCCCGGAATTCCCCGAGCCTGTAGTGATATACGAGTTAAATCCACATCCCCAGCGCATGGGGCCAGAGCGAACTAAGAGCTATGGTCTTTTTAATGGCTTTTTACCAACCTCATTCTTTTTTCAAATGGGCTTTTTTTTCCTGCTCCACCTCGATTTTCCTTTTTTTACCCATCAGCCTCTCCTTCGCTCTCCTTTATTTCCATCCTCCTTCCTTCATTCTGCCTGTCCATCTCTTCCTCCCTGTCCTCTGCCTCTCTCACCACTCTCCCATTGCCTTTCACTATGTCACCCTGCTATTTCTCTGCTCCCCCCATCCACTCTGTATTACCCTTTTCTCAGCCTAATGGGATCCCCATTGAACATATTTCCCCTGCTCTCTGGCTTTAGCTCTTTCTAGTCTCTGCCATATTCTCACTCATCGCTGTGAAGTTAATGAAATGGTGTACATGAATGACCCCTTCCCCTTCCTTACCTACTGTTTCTTCATCCACTCAGCCCAACCCCCTCTCCTTTTTCTTTTATACCCGACTGTGATCCTTTTATTTCTTGTCGTTCGTGCCTTTAAAAATACAGTTTGAAACAGTGTTTTACTCCCCCTTGCTCTCCCGTCGTTGACTCTTAATGCTGTTCTTTCGTACAGAATCAATACGCTGCAAATGCGAATTTTCCGTTTCATCAGTATTTGTTATCCGGCACAATCCATTTTTAGATTTCTCCATTCCTTTCCCTTTCCCTTTCCTTTTTATATTGAAAACCCTGGACACATAATGTTGTGTCCTCAGTAAGTGCAAACATCACCTGCCTATACCCACTCCCCCGGTCTTTCTTTTAAAGCTTTTTATTTTGCTCACAGGCACTACAGAGTATTTTTGTGTAGGTTGGATTTGTACAATGTGAGAGTAGGACTGTGTGTGTGTGTTGTTGCATATGCGTTGATTTGTACCAGTGCTCATCATCTCATACCTCTCCACCTGTCAGAAATGTTACACATGGTGTTGCCCACACAGATGGCTTTGTTGGTGGGTTGTACATGCGTATGATGCTGTCACCGCACATTCCTGCTTGTGTGTGTGTGTGTGTGTGTGTGTTGTGCGCACGGGTGTGTTTGTGCAGTCTGACTGGTCTCTCAGTATAATGCACACATGCTGCTTGTAGCCTGGCTTAATGGGTTAGTCATTGAGGAAAATACGTTTGTGCTCTGGAGAAATTATCTGTCAGAAAGCCACTTAACTGATGCTGGATGTAGTCACTAAAAATGACGCCCCACATGCACAGACCGCACGCACGCACGCACGCACGCACGCACGCACACACACACACACACACACCCGACATGTACATGCACCCCCCATTGAGTTCAGACAGCATGTCAGCATCTCGCAGCAAGTGGTTCCAATCAAGACAGTGATGCTGTAGTCAGATCCCCCTCTGCTTGGATCCATTCACCCCTCCTATAACCCCACCCTCCCACACAAACATGCACATTGATATTTATTCACACACAGTACTTGAGTGCAGAAGATGCGGTTTTGATTTGCTTTTTTTGAACGAGCTCATGCTGAGTGAGAGTGGGAGTGCAAGTTATTTTTATACAATGTGTGTGTGTATATTACTGCACCTGTTTGCTTCAGTACCTGGCTGCCCCCTCATTGGTGGACACCATTATAGTCACACATATGGTCACCATGGTAACTACCATGATGAATACTACCTGTATGAATAGATGACTCTATTGGTAATCATGCAGAAGCTGAGGCTGCTCTCGAACACTCTTTGTAATCACAACACTGCCTCTTCTATGATCTCCTCTTTATTCCCATCCTGCATTTATCATAGTGTTCCAATAACGGCTACAGGGTTCATCATTTCCCCCATCAGTTGTGATAAGAGAAAGTCAGAGTCACATAGATGATAGATAGAAAGACTTCTTGTGTCTCCTTGCTTTGATAATGCTCTGCACTGTGCATTTCACTGGGGGCTTTGAAACTCCGGGCTACATCACACTGTGGGGGACTGCCTACTTATTTTGGGGAATAGTATGTCATGAAAGGCCAATGGGGATGTATGGTGCAAACTTCACAGGAATGCAGAGAAGATTGCAGTTATATATGATTATTTTAATGAGCAGCTATTTCGTCAATCATTGTTTCAAGTTATCGACATATAGCTTGGTCTATAAAATGTCAGAAAACTGTGACTTTTCTTTTACACTAACAAGACCAAAACCACCTTCTGCCAACTGTCCAAAACCAGAAGAGATTCACTTGACAGTGATGGGAGCAGAGAATTTAAGCAAATTGGCGCATTCAAGAGGCTGGAACCAACAAATGCTTGACATTTTAGCTTGAGAAATTGTAACAACAATTTCTGATTCGTTTCATCACAGTCTATTAGAGTTAATAGTGATGATGGTGAGGGCCTGTCTGAATAAAAGAAGATGTTAGACTATTCTATAAGTAAATGTGGATGGAGATGTGTGCTACATGAGATGGTAATATTAATATGACATTAGGAAAGTAAGTCGTAGAAAACATATGGGTTAAGAGGAAAGCGAGTATAGAGAAAAAGAAAGGAAAAGATGGATAGATGGATAACCCGTGAGAGAAAAAGAGGAGTTTATCTACAGGGATTAAACGTGGCCCGGCCCTGCGAGATTACTAACTTGTTCACTCGAGTGCTGGGAAAACGCAGGCAGATTAGGCAAACACACACACACACACACTTAGGCACACACACACACACACACACACACGTATGCACACCCACGTGCATGCACATAAACACACAAACAATGATTGTAGTGGATTAGGCCTCACTGCTAACCCAAGCACCAGGGTAAAGCAGATGGCTGCCCTTAGTATTGTTATGCAACTTAACTGAGAACCAATCCACATGCAAACTCAAAGTGTTTGCATGCACACAAACACATACATTGTACCATATTATATTTCATCTACTTTCTCAGTGTCTGAATGTATGAGTTGCCAAATCGGTTTTGTGCTCGGTCCAACAAGAAAAGACCACAAGTAGAACAAGGGATGATAAGAGATTGAGAAAGTAGTAGACTGCACAACCATCAAGTAGTGGGAAGGCAATGGCACAGTGCCAGGTGGTTTGGGGAAGTGCCAGATAAGCATGCTAACACACACACACATACATACACACACACACACACACTAAAAAAACACAAATACACACACACATGCACACACGCACACACACACACACGAACACACACACACACACACACCCAGTAGGGTGCTGGGGCGAGCCAAGGTGACCTGACTAGGTGATGGTTGGGTCACCATGCCAACGGGGCTGTCTGATGTCACCGTGGCGGTGTACAGTATGTCAGAGGCCTTTGAATGAAAGGGAGGGGGATGAGGGGCCACGGGGTGTGTGTGTGTGTGTGTGTGTGTGTGTGTGTGTGCAGGGGAGTCGGATGGAGTCAGGCCCTCAGAGTACTCCCTGACAAGTTGACATTGAGAGAACCTGTATTGTACAATATGGGGCAGTTGTAGGGCAAGAAACCCATTAACTCTGGTTGGTCCTTGGGCTGCTCTGAGACCGAAACAAAGGCACACCATAGATTTGACAAGGTTTAAGGAGATTGGTCCAGCAATTATATATCCAATCTTCATTGATTAGAACTTTTCCAAAAGGATTCACATTGCTGTCATGCGAGATACCTTGTTTACTATCAAGACGAGCACCATTTTAATGAAATAGGGTGCTCGCTTATTTGCTTACAGTTCGATGGGAAGATTGATACCACTGTCATATACTGTATGTCTGTTGAATACAAGGTTACAGGCAACAGCTAGTTAGCTTAGTTTAGCACTATAGAACTAGAAGTGGGGGGATAAAACAGCTAGTCTGGGACATAATCTACACTACCAGAACCTCTAAAGCTCACCAATTAAATCTTGTTTGTTTAATCAGAACAGGCAACAGTTTGTGAAGATGGGTGAACATATGTCATCCTGTTTGGACATTGCCTGTGGGGTCCCCCAGGGGTCAGTAGGGCCAATTCTTTTTATTCTCTACATTAAAGCGGCTACGAGTAACATTTAAATATCTTTTAAACAGCCTCATGTTTCCTCTGATAATCATAAATTACCTTTAACAGCAAACGAGACCATCAGTGCAAAGAAAGACGTTTTTAAATAGTTTTTATTACTGCTTTTGGTCTGGTCGCACACCCAGTCCGATTTTCGGTTCGCTCGTGCAAGCTCTATGGTCACATATCCGTATTGGTCGCAGATTTCAGTGTGGCGCAGCAACGTGAATTGAGAAGCCTATCCCTCCAGGTGAGGGAAGGGGAGCGGGAGCCTTGTTTGATACAGTTATTTGTCGTCATAATGACTGATAACGGGGCTGAACCATCAAAGGAAAAAAAAGAAAATGCAATGAAGAAAAGCTAAAAGGGAGAGTGATATAGGCTACGGGGGACGAGGGCGTTGCCAAGCAACGTGTATACAATTTCACGAGAGCGAAACTAGACTGCAGTGTTTACTCCTAAATGAATGAGCGGTTGGTACTAACACAAAGTTTGCTTTGCTTCACCATCATCAGATAACCATTATCTGAAATAGTCATTATTTACATCAACAACACAAACACATTACCTCATCGTGATCCATAACTGCCGTCTCTCGTTCATTCGCTTTCTGTGAGGAGTCGGACACGTAATCTTTCAGCTCCGTGAGAGAGAGTAGTTAGGTGACACTGCTGCAACAACTCATTGCAATCAGGTGTGTGTGGCAGTGACTGGCATTAGTTCATGCAGTGTCAAAACCACTCTCACGGAGCCGAAAAGAGTCCTCGCACTTTCAACACACGGACATGCACTATATTGCTCCCTTCTCAGTTCACACTCACGCGCCTGCCACGCGCTAGAAAACAGCTTTGCGACAGCGGGCGTCGTAAAAATACTACTGCATTTGTCCAAAGGGGACGCCAACGTGCCATGTTACTCGTAGTGGCTTTAATGATATATGCAAAACATCAAAGATTTTACAATTCGTGTTATTTGCAGACGACACTAATATTTTTTGTACGGGAGAGGACTTGCAGCAGCTTCTGGAGTTAATTACAACTGAAATGAGCAAATTAAAAAAGTGGTTTGACGATAATAAATTGTCATTGAATCTAAGTAAAAAAAAAATCATGTTGTTTGGAAATTGTAATTTAATTAATGACGTAAATGTTAAGATTGATGGTGTTAATATTGAAAGAGTGTATGTAAATACATTCCTTGGTGTGACAATAGACCATATGTTAAATCTAAACTGTCACGAAGCATCTTAGTCCTGTGTAAAGCAAAGCATATATTGGATCAAAAATCATTGCATATTCTTTACTGCTCAATGATCTTACCTTATTTAAATTACTGTGTGGAGGTCTGGGGGACCACTTACAAAAGCTCACTGCTACCACTAGTCACACTTCAAAAACGAGCCATAAGAATAATCAATAAAGCTGGATATTATGATCACACCAACCTCCTTTTTTTTACATTCCCGTATCATAAAGTTCAATGACCTGGTTGAATATCAAGTTGCACAAATCATGTTCAAAGCTAGAAATAAACTGTTACCAGGTAACATTCAAAAACTTTTTTTTGACCGAGAGGGGGGTTACAATTTGAGGGAACAATTAAACTTTAAGACACTGGCTGTACGCATGACTTTAAAATGTCATTGCATCTCAATTGGGGGTGTGAAACTGTGGAATGGGATGAGCATGGAGCTAAAGCAATGTCCAAACATGATCCAGTTTAAAAAAAGGTTCAAAGCAATGATTTTCAAAAGGTACAGGGATGAGGGTGAGAAGTAAGAAGGAAATTATAAATAAATAAATAAATAATAATGATACTAATAATATATATATATATATATATAAATATATATATATAAATATATATATATATAAATATATATATAAATATATATATATATATATATATATATATATATATATATATATATATATATATATATATATATATATATATATGTGTGTATATGGGTTGTATTGATACATATGGATATATATACTGATTGTATAGATATGTATGTAGATATGGATATATTGATTGTATATAAATATAGATATATGCATTGTATAAATATATAACATATAAAAAATCATAGTATATTAAGTTGTATGTATGTATGTATAGATCGTAAATGTCAAATATAGTATCGCCAATTGTATAGATAGATTGTATAGAGATTATATGGATTACAAGAAGCAACCCAAGAAGTGGGTAGGGAGCGCGCCTCTGGTGTGCAGGGTCGGAGGTTCGATCCCCCATCTCCCCGCCTCATGTCGAAGTGTCCCTGGGCAAGACACTGAACCCCGAATTGCTCCCGATAGTTAGCTTAGTTAGCTTAGCACCGTAGTGCTAAGCCTACCCTGCGTGGTAGCTGCTGCTATCGGTGTATGAATGTGTGTGTGACTGGGTGAATGTGTACAAAAAAAAACCAATGTAAAGCGCTTTGAGTCTGTGATAAACGGAGATATAGCGCTATACAAGTCCATTTGAAAGAAAGAAAGAATATAATAAATATTTTTTATTTTTTTTTACTATGGAAAAGGGGTAGGATTAAATAAGTGTATACTTCTTCCTGCTCCTTTTCAGACATATCATATCAATATATGTAATTTTTTTTCTTTTTTTTTCTTTTTCTGAAGTCATTTAAACATAAACTTTGTTTATTGTATTTTTATGCTTTTCATTTAGTTTTGTATTGTTTTTGAAATGTCTGAAATAAAATAAAAAAATTCAAAATTCAAATCCAAAAACCAAAGTATGTGCCGGACTATTTATTGGCTTGGAGCAGTTGCCAGGCAACCAGCAGAGACCCAGCTTCCAGCCGAGAAATAGAAATATAGAAATATAGAATATGAACATTTCCCACTATCCACTGACTTCTGTAAAGGACAAGGCTTATTGCGATAGTCCAACCTGAAGGTATAATATTTTTAATTGTAAACAGCATACTAATGTGTATGCTGTAATGAAGTAAAATAATAATAAAATGGGGTCAGTTAGAAATCTATACTCTTTTTGCCTGGGATTATTATGGCTAATATGAGAGCCTTTTGAAAACACAATAGTATAACACAACTTGTTGCCGCTTGTGAGAAACTTTTTTCTTTAAGAAGACATCATTTGGCAACCTCAACCTCAATGGTCGTTCGCCGTCAATCACCTATATCCTTTCTCCACCCTTTTTTCTATCTTTGAGTCGGTGATTCATTTGGAAAGGGTCTCTGTCAGCTTCTGTGACATTCTTTGTCTTGCTGTGTCTTGTCACCCTGCTTTCCCACCTATGGCTCATTAGCAGCTAGCTGGGTGGCAAGGGGCTCATAAACTCCTCACCCTCTCTGGCCCCCTGTCCCTGCTCCCTTAAGGACTCCAATGCTGCAGACAGCACAGGAAGACAAATTACTCAAATGATTCACTGCCGTTCATTACAAATTGCAGAGGCAGACACATAGACAGCGGGGTGATCTAACCAATCCCTGCGGGTACAGATGACACCATTCATAATTTGTATATTCACAACGGGACAACTCTGGCATCTATGCACTCAGATGTGCGTCATGTTCAGGATCATTTCCCTAAATCCTTAATTTTCACACAAAATAGTCATTTGCTGCAATCATTTCAATAAGCCTGTGCTCCATCATTGGGATATATGACTGCCCTCTGAAGAATAATAAGAAATGATGAAATATGGCATGTCCTTAACAAAGTTCCATTTACATTATTTTGTACACTTGAACTAGGAATTCACATTACGAGTCATTTTTTGGAGACTTAAGTGGCAGCATTTTAATCTGTACTGGAGCGCCCAAGAGGTGCAAGACTACGCTTTGACACAGTGAAGGATCCCAAGAAAGAAGAAAAAACAAGATATGAGGGGATAAAGAAAGGCTTAGACAGAATTACTGTCAAAGAGAAACCAGGAAGTCATGTTTGAATGTGACCCAGAAGTTGGAAGCTCTCTATTGATTTTATTTTCTTGTCGCTAGCAGAAGCCCTTTAAGCTCGTCGGGGTAATGTGGAAAGTGTTTATGTCAGTGACGTGCGGTCAGGGTAGGCAGGGTAGGCAGTGCCTACCCTGGCGCCGTGTGCAAAAAAATAAAATAAAAATAAAATAAAATAAAATATTTTTTTTATTTAATAAACTTATATTTGTATTATTACTGTTAATTATTTCGATCTTTACATGTAATCCGCGATTACTTTAAAAAAGTGTAGACGTTTTGATTCGAAACGTGGCAGTTAGTAAGTTACGCCAAAAAAATATTGTGCCTTTGCTGTTTCCCATTCATTGTGTACGGCAAAGAATCAGTGCCTTTGCGCTTATTCATTGTGGACGGCAAGAAAAAAAAAGTTTTCGCGCATGCGCACTTGATTCTGTATTATTTAACATGTACGCAAATAAGCATAATTCTTTGTGCCTTTTTTACGTAAATGGTATGCCACATAAGCCTTTACATTACATATCATTCATGGACCAATTAAAATCGAGATATTACTAGACATTTACGCAGCTTAGGCCAACGTCATTACGTTGGCTATGCTCATTCACGTCGCGTTACCCCCGCGAAGTCAACAGCAGCTGCCGTGCCGTGCCCGCAGATATTTCAGACTGGAGGAATTTTAACAAATTGGATTATAATTTAAAAAGGAACAGAATGAATAGCAAGAGAAAGGCCTGCGCCAGCCTTGGACGGTGTACAGCAGCAACAGGGACCAACAATGTTCGAGCATTTCAAACGGACAGGTAGCCTACATGAACGGAAGGATGCTAGCTAGCTGTGCTGTCAGTCTGGCTGTCACTGGATTACTATCGTCTTGCTTATTTCTACAGCCAGGGAGTCAGATTGGTGAGTCAGAAACTTTTTTGGGGTTTATTTAATAATAAAGTTGGATGAATTGATACCGAGTGCAATCCATTCTGCATTTTATATTCAATTGAGCAGTTGTGTTTTCATTGTTACTGACGGACAAACCTAAGCTCTGCAATGTGGATAAATGGTTACATTCTGATGCTGGACAGGTCCATGGGGCATATGCTACTGGTACTTTATCTATTAAGATAAATTTTATGGAGTGGAGTTGCCATCAGTTATGCTGTAGTCCTACATAATGATGAATGCTGTCTTTTATTTTTAAGTTGAATAGAAGTAGTACCGGTAGTTTGAATCGGCGAAGGTTTGACTTGTTGCCTTACGTTTTTTCGGCCCTCGGTGTGAGGGACGGGTCCGTTAAGTCGATGGATGCGATGTTTAATCATTTAGACCAAACTACAGTAGGCTACGGGCAAACCTGAAGTCACCGTCGTGACATTTCATATACGTCCCGTCTCTGTGTGTGTGTGTGTGTGTGTGTGTGTGTGTGTGTGTGTGTGTGTGTGTGTGTGTGTGTGTGTGTGTGTGTGTGTGTGTGTGTGTGTGTGTGAGTGAGTGAGTGAGTGAGAGAGAGAGCGCGAAAGAAAGAAAGGGAGGAACTTATTTGAAATCGGCCGTGCGTGCCTGTTTGTTGTTTATTGTTTTTGATTTAACAATATATAGGTTTAGAGAAATCTGGCTTTCAGAACTCAGTGCCTACCCACTCACTGACCTCACCGCACGTCACTGGTTTATGTTGAGTGTTTATGTGAGCACACAGACTCCAACGAGGTGGAATTTCAACATATATATTTTTTTACGCAGTTTATTGCCAAGCAGTTTTTCTTAACAGCCGCAGTCATTTTAAATGACGGGAATACAAAAATGCTACTGCTGACAAGAACCCTATGAAGTGATAAGTGAAGTAGCAGTTGCAGTATATTGTGAGAATGGTCATCTCTGGTGTTTTATTGAACAAAAAAGACTGACTGATGGTACACTGTTTGGCCATTAATGCAGCAAAGGTTACTCTAAGGTTGGCTCACAATCTCTGGCGGGTGTCTCAGTGGGCGCATTCTCCCCGGGAAAACAACTATTCTGCAACTGGCCGTTTCTCTCGCTCGCTCGCTCTGTCTGGCTCTTGACTGCTATTAGTTTCTGTTATTTTTTTTTTTTTACTTCATCTCTTATTTATGTGTACATATCGGTACACACGCCGTACATATTCAGGTCACGACAGGTTGCTGGGATGATAGGGGCTCCCATTACTCACTGTGGTGGAGAGGGTGAAGGAAGGCAAAGATAACGCACAACCTCAGGCAGTGTAGGGGGGGGGGGGGACTTTGGGTGGAACACTACTACATCTAGTGCACGTGCAAAGTGCTGTACGTGCTCGCCGCTCACACACGCACATTGAAACTCCCTTTGCTGTTAGAGTGATAATAATAGCCTAGCATCCATTCATTTTTTTTGTTTTGTTAGAACAGTCATTACTGTCATCGCTGTTCCCCTCTGAACCACTTTCTGTCACGTACGCACAAAACGCGACACCCTCTCTCTCTCTCTTTGGATGCTACTTACCCTTTCAACCTTTGCTTCCCGTACTTCTATTTTTTCTTGCACCTCGCCTGCTTTACTGGTGAATCCCTGACATGACAGAGCCCCCCCACGCCGCCCCCCTCTGGTTTGGGGCCCCCCCATGGCCGCTCATGCTTCACGTTCTCTCTCTCTCCTTGTCATCTTTCTTAGCTCCATCTTTTCCCCCTCGCTTTCTATTGACTGTGATAACTCATTAATATGTCACAGACCTGCCGCCGCGTGTGTGACTACCTGGGTGTGTTAACAGGAGCGCTATCAGTGTAAGAGAGCCAGTGAGCTACATGATTGGGGAGAAACACACAGGGACGTGGAGTGAGGTAAAGGCCAAACTGTGCTCTCTCATGTGACCAGACTGACTCATCACCGTGTACAAGACAGATAACAAAAGTAAAGGTCAGAAGAAGTAGGTGGAGCAAGCACCCACAAACGTAAGTTCTTTTTTTTCTGGAGAAGATTGAACCCGAAAATGTCTGTAAGTGGAAGTTCGCTATTGGTTTAATAAAACACAAATTGCAAGAGTAAAATGGCCCTTAAAGGTTTGTAATAAATGTCAAGCTTTGTTCATTGTTGGTAGCATCTAAAGTACCTTAAGTGAATCGTTCAACCATTTTGTGAAATTGACTTGCTTGCTGGATTGCCCTGTCTTTTTTTTTTTTTTTTTTTTTTTTAAGGAATGAAAGCGAAATTAAGGTCATAACACACAAAGAGGGAGACGCAGCGAGATGCCACTCCCTCAGGAAGACGATTAATGTTTAAAACATCACCCTGACTGAGCCCGGTTCAGCTAGAGTTAAAAGCTTTGATCAACATGCTCTCTGTGCTCGACGTCTGACCTATGCCTACGTAAACCAGGGCTTCTTAAGGTTGGATGCTGCTCAGCATGGGCAACCAGCAGTCAAGCAAACCAAGCTTTTGCTCTGCTTTAGGCTGGGTCTCCAGTGTGCGTGCCCCAGGCACTTCTTCCTGAGTGGTCCCTGGGTGCTCCTCCATTTGACATCCTCATGCACACGCACACACACACACACACACACACACACACACACACACACACACACACACACACACACACACACACACACACACACACTCACTCACACTCAAGCAGTTGAACATGTACACCTAGAGATTGACATGCATGCACACACAATACACACAAATCTGTATAAATATGCGCACATGCACACACACAAACAGACAGATAGTCAGGTATGCACAGTTTGGCCCGAGGCAGTACGGATCAGTGGGGTGCTTAGGGTGGCTGAGGTACGGGTGAAGACAGGGTGAATTACTATAGCACTGCAGAGTATCATTTCAGGACACGGGCTCCACACACTGTAAACTCACCACAGTGGATTGCTTAATGTTAACATGATCCTGCAAATGATCCAACATATCACATAGAGAGAATTCCTCCAAGATCAGTGGCTTACTTTCATGGCTACTGATTGACAAGTCATCCTTTTCAATGCACTTGAAACCATGTGACGTTTTCCTATCATTAAACCGCAGTTTGATGGGGCGAAATCCTCTAGTCTGAGATTTGTTTTCATGGCCTAGATCAGGGGCTGCTAGCGCTGGTGGAAGGGGATGGGGATGTGTGTATGAGTGTTGGTGGGTATGTGTGTGAATGTGTGTGTATGTGTGTGTGCGCTATAGAAGTGCAGACCCCGCGTGAAGTTGATTCCTGTCAAGACCGCGGCACCACAGTCAGACAGGGCTTGACCAAGCGTTTAAACACTGCTCTAGGATTTCCCACTAGTATGGGCTGAGTGGCAGTGTCAGTCTGAGATTTGTGGGTCTGTGTGTATGTGAACACTTGGCAGAATGGAGGGGTGTTGGTGGTTCGGAGAGGCCAAAAGGTTGGAGGGCTGGACATTTTAGCAAAATTGAGGTCAATTGTAGAACGGGGGAACAGCAGTTGTCCTGGTGGGCCCTATTTTTTCAGGTCTGCGCAACAACCAGCACAGGCAGTACTCAGACATTTTTGTATTTTCCTTCACTTAAAAAATTGCCAAATCACAGTCCGTGCGACCAAGACCTAAAGATGTGTCACACACTCTCATATGCACCCAAAGCTACAGAAACACTAACGTATACTCAATGATTAAGAATTTTCAAAGCTTTCTTGTCAAAATCCCCACAGCTAGATCTATAGGTCCTTGTTTTTTAAGACTTCAAATATCTTTTTATATATCTTTTCATTTACTAGAGTTTTCTCTTTACTTAGTTCGGAATCCTGAAGCATAAGCTAAGGACAGTCTAGCTTCAGGTACAGGCAGGATTTTACAAGAAGTTAGTGCTTATTAAGCGACTTTGAATTTCTTAAAAGCGCTATATAAATACAACATATTATTATTATTATTATTATTATTATTATTATTATTATTATTATTATTATTATTATTATTATTATCTGTTGGTTGGTTAAAGATGATTTAACTCAGTTTGGCTTTATTACCTACAGTGGATTGACATTATTCCTTGTACATTATTTTTTTTAAATTTTTCCCAATGTTTGCTGGGAAGCCCTGAAACCAACTGCATTGGGAGTTTTTGCCTCCGTTTTTAAAACCATTGCTTGTAATGAGCTGACACACACACATATAGGCAGATACAGTACACACAAGCACACATGCATACTGATTCACTGAATCAGCATGGCGCAAGCATCCACCGCTAAGCAACAGACCTGAGAGATGGTAATAGAGCAGGTCCCAAGAGAGGAGGCCACAGTGGGCTGACGGGAGGGACAGAGGGATGATGGGATGACAGGAGGATAGTCAGGTTGTGAGCGAGTGATTGGACAGGGGGGTATATGCAGTGTTGCTATGGGTGCTGGGCAAGCCAGGTGGTTAACGACTGGCAACACAAGGTGTGTGTGTGTGTGATTGGCGGTCAGTTTGGTCTCCGTGGCCTGGCAATCTGCTGGCGTGGGGCTTTGAGATTTTGAGTAAAATGTGTGTGTGAGTCTTTTGTGCCTCTGTGCTCTTGAAGTCCCAGTAAAGCAGGAGGGTAGGGGATGGTGGGGTGGGTGGGGGGGGGGGGGGACTGGGGACTTGTCACTTCAGAGGGGCGGCTGTGATGTGGCGATGGAGAACGGGGGGGGCATTGACTGTGTGAGTTGGCCTTGAGAGAGCTGTAGCCTTGGGAACATCAGTCGAACACAAGACAACAGAACAGTGTTTTTTTTTGTGTGTGTGATGAAGTTGATGAGAGTCCAAGCGTGCACATCTTTATTTGTTTTTTGAGTGTTTATCTGTGTGTGATTGTGTGTGTGTGTGTGTGTGTGTGTGTGTGTGTGTGTGTGTGTGTGTGTGTGTAAACGTGACTTTTTGAATTAGGCTGCCACTGCAATATTTGAATGATAATGGATCTATTGACCCTGAGAAATGCTGCATTTACAGAGTGTGCATTTTTTGTGACCGTGATGGGGGTGGGGGTTTGGGGGTTGCTAGTAAATTCACTAATTCTTTGTGTGTGTGTGTGTGTGTGTGTGTGTTTGTGTGCGTGTGTGTGTGCGTGCTTTCCTGCTCCGGCCTACTTTGTCCTCCCTCTGTTTAAAATGGACCCGGTGGGGAACTTTTTGTGTGGTGTGGTGGATGTGTGTTTATTTTGATGAAGTGTGTTTTCACTGTTTTGATTGTGCTAAGGCTTAAGAAGGGACCACAAAACAGACACACGCTCGCACCCATTTGGCCATCTATTGGGGCAGACAGCGCCCACAGCAGCTCACTGAATGACAGCCACAATAACATTTATCAAACACTTTAGCTGGCATTTTGAAATAGTGTGTTTATGTACATCCGTGTGTGTGTGTGTGTGTGTGTGTGTGTGTGCGCGCGCGCCCACGCTCATGTGGTTGGGAGTGTGTGGAGTCCTACAGTCCAAGGTCAAAGTGGTTTTTCCTTCTTACTGCCATCTTCACTCACAGCCTTTCTGTCAATCTGCCAATTTCTCTGGAACATGCATCCTCTCCTTTCCATCCCTGTCCCTCGTTTGGCCTTTTGCTCTCTATATTTCTTCTCCTCCTGTCTCTTTATCTCCTTTTCATCTGTCTTTTTCTCATAATGATTTCCTGTATGCTTCTGGCCACACCTCCCTTTGCTTTATTTCCCTTCCCCTTTTCATTCTTGCCACTTTACCCTCTATCTCTATACGGCTTTCTACCTCTTTTATTATTCTCGCTCTTTCCACCCATCCAGCTCCCTCTCTTTGTTTCTCTCCCACTCTTTTTTCTGTCACCCCTTCTATTGTCCAGGTTAATCTAGCCTGCTCTACGGCTGTGGCCTTGTGTCCAAATGATGCATTAATCCAGGATACCCATTGTTTATTCTGTACATCCCATGCAACACACACACACACACACACACACACACACACACACACACACACACACACACACACACACACACACACACACACACACACACACACACACACACACACACACACACACACACGCTCACAAAGGCTCCCCTTGTGTTGTCACATCACACAGGCTCAACACATGACAGTCAAACAAAAGCATGATGGTGCTCCTGTCATTGTTGAATGTAATGTCAGATCCTTGATCACTAGGCGTCACTGACAATAAATGAAGCCATCATTTCAATTCACAGCCAATTGAAAATTCAGTTTTTTCACATGATTAATTACTACATCTGTGACTGTGTAACCCGTGACCCGTGCCTCCCTCAATGCATATATGTGGCTGTAATCACACTGAAATAGCCATTGATTCCAGCCTGCTTTGGTTCAATTTACTTTGTCTGCAATCCTGTGATCAGCCTCCATTGAAATGTGTATCCAGTTCTTCGTCGTCCCCTTGATTTGGAGTTTTGACCGTCTGGAGTGATAAACCTTGATACAGATCCTCTAGATCAGAGAGACTCCTGGCTTTGCTGTTTGATCAATCCTAAATGCCAGTTTCGCTAATATTCTCATTTAGTCCCTGGGGTATTCAGAAATTAACTTTGGGTATTTAACTTGCATCATTTGCAACAGTGATTAATTTCCCCGGGAGGTAGATCTTAGAAGGTGTGTGTGTGTGTGTGTGTGTGTGTGTGTGTGTGTGTGTGTGTGTGTGTGTGTGTGTGTGTGTGTGTGTGTGTGTGTGTGTGTGTGTGTGTGTGTGTGTGTGTGTGTAATGACACTTTGTCCTTGAGCAGGCTTATAGCTGCAGCTGGATCGTACACTCTCTCCTCTACAACAGCTCTCTCTCACACACACACACACACACACACACACACACACCATACACCCCCCATTAACTGCCAGCCTTTCCAACCTATTCTCCCCGGCTCACATTTTTACAGGTCAACATAAATCAGAGTAGCGCACATAGCAGAGGTTTATCGGTATCGCCGTTTTTCTCTTACGCGTGGAGCAGAAATGCACGGACAGACAGCAAGACGGTGCCAGAAATCAGTCTGTAATGTTTTATTTGAGACAAATACGCCATGAAAAAAAAAATCTATGGGATATATCAGCACTTTTTATTTTAAATGTTTACTTTTTACTAATACCTTGCAAACAGATCTTTATTCTTATGTTTCTTACTCAAAATTCAAGTATAAGTTCCCCAAGTATAAGTTCCCCCCCCAAAAAAAACTACTACTAATTAGCACCTCCAGGTTTCTTTTTTTATCTTTTATTTTTGTACTCAATGCTGTCACACAGGTTTTGGTAATAAGCCTATGAGCAGATTTGTTCTATTATAGTCTTGTTTCATCATAACATTTGGGTCTTACTTGCACTTTCTTTCAGTTCTCTTTTCATTTATAACCCCCCCCCCCATGTATTTCTACGCCTAGGAGAGGTGCAGAAGAAGCCTGAGGCTGGAAGAAAACTGTTCTTATCCTAACCATTTCTCTCTCTCTCTCTCTCGCTCTCTCGTGCTCTCTCTACAACATACGTGCACACAAGGCCACACATACATTCACACAGATTCGCTTCAGGCCCCATTGCGTCTTAGCCGCAGGTTAATCCTCAAGGAATGCTGCAATCGTCACTCAACGCCGTCCTCTTTTACAATCAGTGCAGAGATTTATAATGCAGTCGGATCCGACCTAAGTCTTGGTAAATTGGGTAATTTTTTTATCCCTAATTTCTTCCGTCTTGGTCTTTGCTATTCTTTGCTGTCATGAAAGTTATTATACAAGTTCTTTTCAACAGGAGCTTCTACACACAGAACCTGGCACTGCAACACAGCCATCGCACCTCTGTGTCTAACTGCGTGACTTCTCCGTGTTTTGTGCCTATAGCGTGGTGAATTCCTCGTCTGTTATTTCTTTCTGGCAAGCGCGAGACGTTCATCTGATTCCAATTTTGCAGGCCAATCATTTCTTGGGTGTCACTTCAAAGTTGTATTTTCTGCTCGGGTAAAGATATTGAAAAATCTTATCCACTACATCCATTTGTGGATTATTGTCCAATCTGTTTGATGTCAGTCTCCATTCGGGTCTCTCTCTAGTGCCTCTCTCTCTCTTTCTCTCTCCCTCCTGCTTGCTCTCTCTCTCTCTGTCTCGCTCCCCTTTCATGACACCCTCTCTTTACTTTTGATTTTATATTACCACAACCCTGCATACCTTAACAACTCCCACACTTCATTAGCTGCTCACACGGTGATGCACATCCCTTTTTATAATAACGCCTCAATAGAGGGATGAAACCACAGTGATAAAACCAATGGTAAGAGGTTCATGGCCCGTGCCTTTTCCCGGTAAAGGAATAAAAAACTCTAAAGCTAATAATTGTATGTCTATTCTCACTATAGCTCTGGAGTGGAACTTCCTTTGGTTAGGGCTGGCATGTGGCTCAACAGTGCAGACAGGTAAAGGGGAAAGCCCTCTCGGAGCTCTGGTTGAACTTTGACCAACGTAAGAGACCAAAGGGAGGAAGAGTAGGGGAGCTTTACTTGGGAGTGTCTTGGCTTGATGGGTTTTAAAGTCTCCCTTTCCAATCTTCTATTCTCTAAACTCTCTGCACAAATTGATGCAGAGTCGTAAAGTGAAAAAAATTTTTTTAGAGTAAAGACATAGCTATTTCTGCCTTGGCAAGGCCTACAAATCAATACGACTATTCCTGAAAAAAAGCTGCACCATTTGTCCCTGAGTAGCTCCCTAACCCTCTGTACCCAAAACCAGTCTTATCAGCCTCCCCCAGCTGGGGACAGTGAGCATCAGAAGTGTGGATTGGTATAAAGCTTTGGATATGAAATGCTTTAGATTCTGCATGTTCATGTGCTGCGTATGTGTCTGTTTTTTCAGAATGAACGTGTGCATGAACAGGTTATCTTTTATGCAGCATATTTGTTTTTATACGTATAGAATGTGTGTGTGTGTGTGTGTGTGTGTGTGTGTGTGTGTGTGTGTGTGTGTGTGTGTGTGTACGTAGGTTCCCAGTATGTGTGTGGTCGTAAACATGTCAGTGCCACTGAGGGATTGAAGGTGTGATGATCTCCCCCAGCTGCTGGCGCGGCAGCTGTCAAAGTCGCACATACCTTGTTTCCGGACCATGATGCATTGAGTTTGAACCACGTAGTCTTTGACAGTTCAGAAACGAAGGATGGAAAAGGACAATTTGTCACAGGCAAATGCTGGATGGTCAGTGGAGCCCAATCTAGAGGCTGCCAATCTCCCACAGTTTCACCGTTTCTTACTCCCTGCCTCCAATACATGCCGTGTTGCTGTCTTTTATGTTGTGTGCCTGCAAAGTGGGTGTCAAATGGATATGAAAGAAACTATACAGAAATATGAAAAATATACTGGGACTGTATTGTATTGGCGGCATTTGTATTACGGGCACAATTATGTCAGAAAACAGCAGCCCTCTCTGCTGCTCAGTGTTTCGACTAAACAGGTCCTTCAAGTGGGAAACGACTGGTTCCAACTGAGGCTCCACAGTCAATCCTTATGAGGATTGAAGCACTGCTTTGATCATTACTAAAGAGGCATTTTTTAATTTCTGCCCTTCTTACCTGGGACTGGCGGCCAGAGAAGAGCCAGGGAAGGCAGAAGAAAAGAAAAGACTATAGTGCACTTTGATGTTCGTGAAATGAGAGGGGGAGGGAAACGGGTGGAGAAACACCAGGGGAGAGCTAAGCAAAGAACTTGTTGAGCTGCTGGAGAGGTTCATCCAAACTGTCAGCTTCAGTTATCTCTAGAGTGTAAATGTTTTGCATCTCTCTGTCTCTCTCTGTCTCTCTCTCTCTCTCTCTCTCTGAAGTCATTTCTGGATTTGAAAGTGAGAATATTTGACGTTAGCTTTTGTGTCTTTCATTTATTTATTTTTTTAACCATTTGTCTGATTCATTCTTTGGCTAAAAAAATCAATTGTCAAGGAAGCATTTTTGGGTTGGCCTTACATTACCTCCCAATGAGACACATCAGCTCGTGTTATATCTTGTTTGTTAAATCCAAAAATATTTATTCAGCAGGCTGAGTGAGAGGCTGTCAGAATCCATTGATTCTTTGGATGAGAAATCCCGCAACAGCCATTTTCCACTGCTCTTAACCCTTTAGCGGTTCATGACAGGGGCCAGGCCGGTGTCATCTGCAAGCAGGCAGGACCTGACACCAGTGATGAGCATATAGAGAATATGTCAGAATCAAGTCATTAGGTGCTGATGAGCGCGGAAGCTTCAAGAGCTGCGTCCTCATAGAAAAAAAAGAGAAAGCGTCAGTGTGTGGCTTGAGAATACATAAGGAGCACGAGTTGAGAGAGAGACATGGAGAAGACACCGTTGTGTGACTGACCTCCATCTGTCCAACAGAGCAGAATGTCCTTTTATAGTCAAAATAACAATGTGTTGGGCTTTGATCATTCAGTCTGTGGCATTTGTGTTGTGTGCATATAGAGTGGACTTATAAGATGAACTTATATGGTGGTAGGCGCCGGGTATGTCATGGTGGGGCACAGGTGCAGATGGACGTAATTCAGTTTTGAAAAGGGGACATGAAGGATTCCATTACCATGTCCCAGTGTGCAAACCAAAACCTATTTCCCCTTAATACAGGACATATAACTGCTTATACTGTACTTTAGGCTTTTGAAGCAAAGTGGAGCAGAAGTATTCAGAACTTCAAACACTAAATAATGGATGTCACTTTAGAAAATGTGTTCTGTAATACAAATACAAATAAAAAAAATACAATCCTTCTTTGTGTTCACCTTCAGGGACAGGAACAATTTGTTTACTCCAATTCTGCAGTTTCCAAACACACACACCCCCGCACACATAGTATTTAGCCCATGCTAGAGGGCTAAGCCTTGACTTTTTAATTCCCTATATAGATTAGAGTGTAAATGTTTTGCATCTCTCGCAGACTGCTCCACAGCTTAATTTGAGCTCTACATCTGATAAGAGTTATTCCATTACTCTGCTACTCACAGCATAATGTTGTTGTGCATTTGCCCGTGTGCGCGCAGAAGAGGTTTACAGTGGCCTGGAAGGAGTAAGAATCATGCATTTAACATAAGTGTGTGTTTTTACAAAAGAACATAAACAGCCAAATTATACAGAGCACTCTTTTAATATTCAGTGTGCTGCACAATAGCTGCTTTGATGCATACATTTATTGTGATTTAGCAATTCCACTCAAAATATTGGCTCTTGACTGCGTGATGAAATGCTAACACATTTTGAACCACTTTGATTCTCAGCTGTGCTGACAGGTGCACATCAGACAGCTGTAATATGGGCACAATCAGCAAAAAAAATATTCCTGGCTAGATTTTTAGAACCTGAGGGGTGCAGCAAAGAGTTCACGTGCAATTTACATGGTTAATATGCCGTTGAAAGGGCCTCTGAGATTGTAAATGGTAAATGGACTTGACTTATATAGCGCTTTCTAGATGATTTTCTCAGCCCCAAAGCGCTTTACATATCTTACCACATTCACCCATTCATACACACACTCATGCACCGATGGTAGAAGCTGCCATGCAAGGCGCTCTCTGAACCATCCGGAGCAATTTGGGGTTCAGTGTCTTGCTCAGGGACACTTCGACATGTGGCGGGGAGACGGGGGATCGAACCTCCGACCCTGCACTCCAGAGGCGATCTCCCTACCGACTTCACCACTGTGTTTCCCATTTCATCCGCAGCTGAATGTTCCCTGTTCACAAACCTTGATCAAAATTCATTCTTTTGAGCTCATTACAACCACTCCTTCTCTCTCTCTCTCCCTCTCCCTCTCTCTGTTTCTCTCTCTCTCCGTCTCTCTGTTTCTCAGCTAGTAGATGTGTTAGCCATTACCCCTCTAATTTACACTTTGACTGGTAGCGGGGGGTAAGGTGAGCAGCAGGGGGGCGAGGAGTAGAACACAGAGCCCTCGTTCCTTGAGCCTGTGTCTTCCCTCCTAATAGCCTCAGCTTGTTCTTGTAACGCCAGCTTGGGAAGCTCTCGTTGACAAAGAGGTTTTAGGATGAAATATGGCAAACTAAGTATACCTAATCTGCCTTCCTGAGTAAAACAATAATGACTGTAAATGATGGATAATGGGGGAATTGGGAGAGCCTTCCAGCACATTTGCTGTCAAAAGTTAAACAGCCCAGGTGTGCACTGATTGGGACTTATTCGAAATAGCCTGACAATTGCTTGTTTCAAGTGTGTCTAATCAGAGTTTGTTCGCATCCTAAATCTTTGATGTGGGTGTTTGCTGTCAGTATTAAGTTATTCTGTTCTTTTGGGATGGTCCACATGAAAGATCCACAATCAACAGGATGATAGTGCAATGTCCTACTGAACATAACATGTCAGACTCCTCCTCCGAGACAGACAGTCCTAGACAAAAAATAACAAATAGAAATCCACTGTTCCACTCCAGTGTATACCGTATTATATATTACACATATATTATCAGTAACATATCATTTTGGTAGAATAGCTTATAAAGAAAAACAACTGCCTAGTGCTAACATACTATTTTAGGTAGACAGCTTTTGAATAATTAACTGTCTTATACACAGGCAGAAAAAGAGGCCAGTGCGATCCTAGATGTTATTGTCACATTGTGCAACACACACACACACACACACACACACACACACACACACACACACACACACACACACACACACACACACACACACACACACACACACACACACACACACACACACACACACACACACACACACACTGTGCTGTCCCAGTCATTCTCAAGGTCATGGTCCTTGCATCCTCCTCTCTGTATGTCCCCATTTATCCCGTGTATAATGGGAAGTGCTGACTGGTTTAGGACATACATTTTAATCCCTGCCCCCTGCCCGTACAGCAGGCTTTTGTAAGTGTAAAAACCCTACATGGCTAACTGCAGGACTCAGTTTGAAAGTATGTATTTTGATTGGGCTCCAGCTATAATCTGTCCCGTTTCACAAAAACATAATAGTGAAAGATTAAATACAGTAGTTTAACAGTGTGCATTATTCAAACTTCATTCCTGCCTCAGTGCTTCCACTGAAACCATTGCATCAAGAAAGCATTCTAGTGCAAAATAGGTGTGAGGGAGAACCTGGAGGTCAGTAGCAGCGGTGGATTTGCTTGGGTTTTACCTCCTCCCTTCTCTTTTCTTTATTAGCTGTGTGCAGCTGTATTGGGAAACTCCCTTGGGAGGCAAGAAAGAAATTAAAAATGGGTTGAGGTAGTGAGCCTGACCGACACATTCATATTTATTGTGCCTTTCCGGGCGAAATCTGTCTAACTGTACTGTGTGTGTGTGTGTGTGTGTGTGTGTGTGTGTGTGTGTGTGTGTGTGTGTGTGTGTGTGTGCCTGCATGTGTGTGTTGTTGGGCAAATATAGGGTTAACGACTCCCTATGCCCGGGGTCCACAGCTGCCGTAACCCTGTCAGTTAGTGAGACCAGGTAATTACCTTAGAATGACAGGTCTTGAGGGCTCTGTGTGTGTGTGTGTGTGTGTGTGTGTGTGTGTGTGTGTGTGTTACCCAATGGAGTATTTAGTGGGGCTGGGAAAGAAAGGAGATGGATGGAGGGCGGCAACATTTTTTATCCCATTCAATTCAATTAGACAGGATATATTGATGTGTGCAGAGGACCACCTGCTTGCGTATGCAAAGCACACAGCACGGGGCTTGGCTTGACAGCTATACACCCAAATGCACCCCTCCCCTAAAATCAGCACATATTGTCAGTGGGCAGGGATTATTTTCCTCCAATCAGACCTCTCTTCTCCCCTCCTCTCCTCTCTGTTAGTTTCAGATGGAGTCTCAGCACTCAGGGGCCACAGAGTTATTAAATCAAGTCTGGAGTGAATACACATTGTAGTGGTTCCGTATAGTTACATATTGTTTACATACACAATAACACACATTTCTCCCTTTCTCGTTCATTCATCACTGTTCTGTGACGATGGCTGTTTGGGAATTGACATTCATTTCATACAACCAATATGCAGTTATGTATTTTTTCAGTGTTTATGTAATTCAGATTCATATAAAAAACTTTGGTTCCAGATGTAACATGAAGAGACTCAAAGGGGGTGGAAGACAATTGCTTGCCATGTCTGTAATCATTTCCTTAACAATCTTTCCACTTATCTCTTCCCAGGTTGGTTGTTTTCTCCCCATGCTACACACCCATCTCATTGCAACCCCTTTTCTATGCGCCCTCTGTCCATTTGGTGTGTGTGTGTGTGTGTGTGTGTGTGTGTGTGTGTGTGTGTGTGTGTGTGATCAACCCCAAAATGTTTATTGAATGTGTTTTTGTCCCCCAGAGATGTTTAAGCTGCTCAGTGCCCGTCATGGTATCACCACTAAGGTGGGATTTATCCAAGTGTTCAAAACGACGCCTTCAGCTCACAATATTACAACGGTATATAATCCTCAGTGGGTTACACAGAGCAGGATAGAAAAAAAAGTGAAAGATTAAGGACAGAGAGGACAAGAATAAAAAGTGAAGGAACAAAGGATGGAGGGATGAAGAGTTAAGAGGAGGAGAGGGTGCAAAGAAGGCTGGAAGATTAGGACGGAATCCCAGATAATAACTACATCATTTAAATATGGATTACATTTTATATGACAGACAAAGAATCCCCTATCAAATGTGTGAAGTTTGAATGCAGCAACGTGGAATTTGCTTGTTTTTACTGCATTAATCAGTTGTTTTTTTTGCCATATTGAATGAAGGTGTACAATTCAGGTAAAGCAACACTGGACCTGTCTTTGTACATATACCTCTGCCTAACAAAGCATTTGAAACCACATGCAGTCGCTGTTTTAGACAAGCCATGTGACATTGTGTTGAAAGTTGGAAGCATGAATACATTTTTAGTTTTTACCTTGATTCACGAATAAGAAGTGACAGACAACGCTGCGGACAAGAAACTGAGGAGCCTTTTAGTGATTCTCTTGGACAGGAGGTGTAGAGTTTAAAGCGGACCTATGATGCTTTTTGACTTTTATGACCTATAAACGTTGTTATGATGATTCATAGTCATGCTTAACCATACTAAATTATCAAATAATGACTTACATGCATTTTTACGTATTCCCTGCTGACCGTCTGGGGTGTCTGTGCAGAGCACTAAACACTATTCTAGCCAGTCGAGAAGTCACGTGTTCAAAGCGGTCTACCCTTCCGTAACTTTGTGACGTCGCATGTAACTTTGTGAAGTCACCACGCGGATGTTTCCATGTATGGTAATGCTGTCACTTCCCTGTTCGCGTCTGCCTCGCGCCCTTATAGGTCCATGCTCGCGCTTCCCGCCACTGAAAGTGTTCCGGAAAGAAGGTAACCAATCACAACGGAGTGGGGTTTGCAGGAGGGGGGAGGGGAGCGGAGATGGCCGATCACAGGCGGAGGGAGCCGAAGCACACACACTCAAGTGTTGACAGGACGTGCTGGATCGCCAAAATAAGAGAAAGAGCTTCCCGAAAATCTACATAGTTTTTTGTGATGTGATTCGTGTCAGGTTGCTCTATAGCAGTGTAAAACAAGAAATTAAGACCAGAAAAGTAGTATAATAGGTCCTCTTTAAGTGCTACTGTCTAATGGTCTTTGGAGTAAAACCAATTTGGTAGTTTTTTATAGTTATTTTTATCCATATTAATTTGGCTGATATGTATGCCAATGGGCATAAATTGAGCAATCATGAGGCTCATAGCAAAAAAAACAAAAACTTTAGACCATAGCTTTTGACATGATCTCACTCTATGTGCCTGGTCCTTTATTTTCTCAACCTAACACTCTCTGCAGTAAGAAGATTGATATTTTGGATGATTCTATGAAACCAGATTATACTGACAATAAACATGTCTCAATGTTAAGTGCAGCTTTATTTTTTTCCCCTAAATTGTTACTACAATATCAATTCAGAAGCATTTGATGAAAATACTGTGTTGACGTAACATGTTGGTTACTCTCCTGCAGCCCCATCCTCCCCAGCCTCACCTTCCCCTACTCTTACCCTCTCCCAATCATCGTCCTATCCTCTTTTCTGCCTGTTGAGTTTCTTGAGAAGGATATCTCTTCTGACCACACACCATGCTTTAATCTCATTCATGCTTCCCCATTTTTTTTTTCATAACAGCTTCCGAGCTGGCCCGGCGACTGAGTATTTTGCAGTACTTACTTTTTCAATTCCTCCCCCCTTGGGGCTTTAACTTTTTTGAGCCCTAATTGTATGTTTGTGCACCACCTTTGGTCCAATGTTTATAATAAGGGAAACTAATTTAAAGGGCTTCCAAGTGTAATCCTTTAAGCTACACCTCTACTACATAATACCTCTCCTGTGATTGCCAGTGAGGGGGCTATTTAAGATGCTTGTTTGTGGGACTTAGACATTTCCTAATCACTGTAAGATCTCTTTTCATGGGCTGAGGCTTTGTTTTATTATTATTTTTTTGTTGACAGGGTGGAACAGCACATAAGGTTTTTTCATATGAATGCTTGGCATCAATCACAAGAGGGGTCTTAGATATATAAATAATCATATAATTGCATAATATAAATCTTCCAAATCAATAACTATATTATAAAATATTATTGAGTCGGGTCCGGGTGATATGGCTGAAATCAATATCAGAATAAGAGTAATTTCCCGGTATCAATTTACATATTGGAAACCGCGACTTGACATTTAAAGTAATGAGAATATATGGTTAATTGGATGATAATTTTTTTCAACTGCATGAGATCAGCGTAACGGCACATATTCCACTTGGATTTAATTCAGAATGTATTTTCATTTCTATAATAATGGACAGTAGAAGTTTGTGAAAAACAACAACATGATAGGATCATATTGCCAAAACGTGATTACATTAAAAGTGTATATAGCTATGTTAGAATGGCCCAGAATTACTCTACATATTTGTTTTAC
>OX442354.1:18067930-18080430 GCA_949357725.1 Hyperoplus immaculatus | reverse complement strand
AGAGACCATAAATGACTTGCTGATTATGCACCAGTGTGCATTAAAAAAAATAAAGACGAAGAATACAAGTGGGAGAGAGAAGGAGCAGGGTGCACCACACCATAATATGGGTGAGTAACACCTTCTTTTACAACCTCTTCTCACACCTACCACAGCTGTCTGCGATTTCACACTGTGCACATCTGTACACACACACACACACACACACACACACACACACACACACACACACACACACACACACACACACACACACACACGCACACACACACACACACACACACACACACACCACAGAGCCCCCAAGCACTTTGTCACGCATGTTGTTACACTTGTTCAAACGGGTAAAAACAACTTACACCAACACACCCTCTAACACTTCCACATCTTAGATTTTTCCTCATGGTCACGCAGGTGTTAACACATGAACGCTGACAATGTGCACACAGCCTCTCGCGCGCACACAAACGCACACACATACAGTACAAGCACAGGCACACACTGACTTCAGGGCTGTAATTTGTCTGCTGCTATCAATAGCGTAGGTGGACAGAGTGAATGGGAGAAACAGGAAACGGCACATGAGAGAGGGGAAGTCATAGTGTGTTGTTAGTATAGCTGCAGGATAAAAGCATGACAAAGACAGAAGATATCAATATAATGTCTGTGTGCAGTCTATATCCTCAGCATGTTTCACTTATTTTGCTCTGTGTGACCCACTACTGTGTAAAAGCGGGTGGTAACAGACAGCATGCCCTGAGGCTGGAAAGGCCAGTGAACCCTTGGTATTTGCATTATTACATGTCTGCTTGTATCTTCTTTACAGCTGTCAGGGTTATGCTGCAGTGTAGAGGGTAGGCACTGGCATTTCTGACGGTCCAGTTGGCCTCAACCTAACTTCTTCTGCATCCAGTTGCCTGTGCACACTGGAAACTCTAAATGATTTATATCTGCAATGTGAATGCAAAAACATATCCTGTCGGTTAGTCAAAATTCCCTTTTTTGAAGAGACAAAGTAGCAATAACAAAAACAACAATAGGACTGACATTTTTGCTATTGAAGCGGCCATCGGGACAGATTCCCACTCGGGACGGAAGCAGTGCATGATGGGAGAAGGTCACCCTGTTCTGAGAATGGGGCTGCTTCATTTCACAGAGTGCTGCTTGAGTGACTGCCTCGGTCGGCTTTGTGTGTGTTGGATGTGTGTGCTCGAGGTAGATAGAGTGAGTGATGTCAGGGCCCTGAGCGGACAGACCTTTTTCAGCTGATGTTAATTACACTGGGTCTCTGACAGAAGAACAGTGCCCGCCCGGGCCTTTACTGTAACTCTTTACCTCCTCCGTACAACACTTCAGGCAGCTCTGTTTCATGTGTCCCTACCGTGCCTCCATTCTTCAGCTGCTTGTTTCTGTAACCCCACAATCACATAGATCAATATTGGATCCATTCGATGTGTTGTGTTTACAAATGAAATTGATTGAGATGAATGTAATTTAACAGAATGGTTTGGAATGCTGTTTTGCATACCTGGTATTTATAGAAAAAAAAACCTGAAACAGAAACCTCCTTAATGAAGGCACCATTCCACAAAAGACCCTCAGGAATAAGGGACAAGCTGCTTTTCTATTTTCTAAATGAATATGATGGGGAACTTTCAGTCTTATGTTGGAGTATTTTGCCTTTGGCAACACATAATCTACATTTTGAAGTTTGTCTTTTCCTTCCCCTTTCCCTCCAAAACACTAGCTTAGACACACAAACAAACACTACCGCAGACACGGGTTGACACTAAAGATGCTGTGCTACTTGTCTTGAGGGACCACTACTTGTTAACTTGACAGGCTTGTAGAGCAGCTGCCTGAACACCATATGGTGATGGTGAACACGGTTACTAAAGGAGGGACAGGTGTATAGCAGGAGATTCAGTGATAGTGAATCAGTAGAGAGAGAACCCAGGGACTTGATATTATCAGTAGTATAGCACAGCGAGTCTCTCCCAGCCAATGGGCAGCAGCACAAGAAAAGGCTGATAAAATGTGATGCCTGACCTTCTGAACAGTTAATGCAGTTTAGATACACATTTGTCATTCTTTCACATTCTTACATGCCCCACAGTCCATAAATAGCTACATGCCCAAATTCCATTTGTAAAGAAATGAACATCGTCCGCTATTGATATCAGGAAAGAAAAGGTCAGCGCAGCGTGTTGTCTCAAAAATAGTTTTCAGACGGTTTGTTACCTGTTTAACAAAGTTGTTGTGTACTTTTTCTCCACCGGCTTACTCCAAACTTTGTGTGAACTTCACCACTGCCTCCTCAGGCCCCCCCCCCCTCACTTTTCCAAGTGCCAGATGGTGCAGCCCGTCACTGTTAAGAGGCAAAGATGGGGGAGAAGGACAAGAATAGTAAGATGGAGATAGTCGGGCCCGCAGTCCATGTATTATTAATTGTGAGTAATAGAGACTTGTATGGCTGTATACATTATTGAGGCCGGGTCCTTGCGAGGGCAGTTAAGCTGAAGTGGCGCTTAGCTTAATGGGTTGGGACAGAATGGGCCTGAGAGCACATTTACCAAGTGCCTGGTGTGAAGTAAACACCTGTTTACACACAATGTTGCGGAATTAGTTTGTAATTCTTTAAAACTTTGAATGACTTCACACCAGTGTCATGCAAATGTGTGGTGAGGCAAGCTCGCAAAAGGTGGAAGATACACCACAGACTACAGGGAACAATAAGAAACAAACACAATTAACTATTGTTCATTGCATAAATGTCCTGAGGTCATTGTGCAGCTTGGTGAATAGAGTACTCTTTAAAGCTGCTCTTTTCAATACCTTTATAATAGAATGAATGTGTGTGTATACAAACGCTGCATTTTAGTCTCTCAGCTCATTAGCAACTTCACTGTCTGATTCATTCTCCCATCCCTTATTGTTTCCAGATGCAGCAGGCAGCTGTTTTCAGCATAACAAAAAGAAAAGCTCCATACATCTTGTGTGCTCCTTCAGTATCAAATGGCAAAGAGGCAAAGTTAGCAACTATTTCGGCTTAGTATTCATAGGCTAAAGTCGGCTAAAGAATACGAAGACGACTCTGAATGAATTTTAATATTGGTCTGGACCGTATCTGCTGGATGTGTAAAATAGGCGATTGTTTGCCAACACTTCTAAGCTAAGACCATCTATAGGTTTAATTATGTATCACTGTTGTGTTTTCAGCTTGTTTCACTGCACCGACACAGCCAAAGAAAATAATTAAGCAGGTGGCAAAACTGTTGGTTATTTTGTGTTATTAATCATTTGTATCCATCTGTTTTCAAAAATAACCCAATATAAAAAAAACATGCCTTAACTCATCAAGGAGTACAGTTTAGAGTGAGAGCAGATTCACTTTGCTGCAAGGTTTTATACTAACAACAAATTAAATGTGACCTTTTCAAGTAAATTTTCGGCCAATTCAAGTATGTTTCTTTTTTCACATTCTCGCATCTCCTGACTTACTAACGCATAGATAAGAATGGTGTGCTCTCAGTATAACCTATGAAGCACACGTCTAGGGATTCACACTTCACACGGATAAATTCTACCCTACATGAGACAATGCAAAACTGTTGAACTGTAACAATAACCGGCCATATTTATCATCTGATACAATCTCTCTCCCGTTTACAGTGTGTGTGTGGTCTTAATATTGCTTCACAGATCTGCCTACCTTTTCACAGCAGAGATCTAATCTGATATTATTAGCATTGTTTTCTGGCCTACATTAGCATGCAGCGTCTGCTTGCCTCCTGCTTCATGGTGTAGGTGTATGAAAACACGACACTGATGCAGACAATCTGATACGAGAGCTGTTGAGAATCGTAATGTGTTTGCTGTTGCATAAGTTATCTTAGACTTCATCTCTGTATCGGCTGACTGCACACGCACACACACAAGCACGCACGCACGCACGCACACACACACACACACACACACAGCCATTGGACTGTGCAGCTTGGGGGAGTGTGAATGTTGGTTTGAGTGCAAAGTGTCGGGTGATCCTCCCAGCTCTGTGGCGGTGGGTCCTTTCATTGGAAAGAACAGTATCACTCTGCATTTACATTGATCCTTATTAGGCCTGGAGATTAGACCATTTGCAAGTGTGAGCCAGCTATGGCTGCAGCACCTTGGAGTTTCACCATATACCACACATTCATAGGCCCACACACACAATTTTGTCGTCATGCATGGCATTATTTCTGGGACACCAAGAGACACTTCTCAGTCTAAACCTTGTTTGCGTGTTGCATTTGTTTTCTAATACACACTTGTCACAGCAGGTCAGGTTGTTTATATATTTAGCTTGTAAGAACTCAAGCACATACAGTTCCCTTTTAACAACAACTTGCCTTTGGGAATATAATTTTTTCCCCCTTTCATTTCTTAACTTTCTCTAATTTCTTTCTTTATTTATAGCTGCACTGCAGTCACCAATCCCCCATTCCCTCCCCTGTTTCAGAGTGAAGGAGTTGTATGAAGCTTTGTGATAGGATGGATGAGGTCTCCAGGGTAACAGCACAGGTCACGCAGTGTTGTCATGTTGTACAGTTTCCAATTATATTATGGGCTGTTTGTTTCCCAACCCCTTCGATGGGGTGTCACCCTGGCAACGAGCCAGTGATGCAGAGCACAGGAACGCAACATCCATCCAGGTCACCTGTATGCCTTTGTGTGCGTGTGTGCCTGTGTGTGCGCGCGCGTGTGTGTGTGTGTGTGTGTGTGTGTGCGTGTGTGTAAGTGGAAGATGGGAAACAAGTACACCTAAGTACACACTGCCTCAAGCACAACAACATAACATCATTTTATCCCCTACAAATTTCCATATCCATTAAAATCCCCATGCACTTTGCGACATAAGAGGCTTGAAAAGTGAGATGACTTTCAATTGACAGTTTTTTGTCTTTTTAAGGGAGCCATTCAAACCTGCCTTTGAGTACCTTTCCCATATCGGCTCATATCATCATCTGTAATGTTCCCCTGACTACTTGTGCTGGGACTGCACACGGCAAACATACGTATGTGCATTTTTTTCAACATGCACGCGTCTACCTTTTAACGTGTTATCTGTCCTTGCCTCTCAGAACACTCCATTTGTACTGATAATGTAGGGTTTATACATTGTCTTCCCCATAGGGACAAGAGCCTAAAACAGGGGGGGGTAGCCTATAAACAGTATGCACACCTAACACTTACATCGCAGGAACATGGAGTGAAAGAAAGAGGGAGAATGGCAGAGGAAAAAAGGAATAACGCACATCATTTGCAGGATGTCTCACATTGTGTATTCTACACAGTGCGGAGTGATAGGAATCAGAGTGTGTGTTTCTGTTCTGATATGGAGAGAGAGAGAGAGAGAGAGAGAGAGAGAGAGAGAGAGAGAGAGAGAGAGAGAGAGAGAGAGAGATCCCTGTCATAGATGAGAGGCGCCGAAGTGATAAAGAGAAAGAGGAGAGGATAGAAAGAAGAGGGCGCCAAGATGGAGTCGTGGAAAAAAAGGGCAATATGAGGGATTTCACTACTTGGTGCCTGAGAAAAATGTCAGAGTTATTGCAGTATATATAGTGGAGAAAGAGAAAGTTCAAGCGGAGACCCATTCAGTTCAAATGTTCTTTTTTCTGCATCATACAACTCCCAAATGGCCATTCCTCTATGGCTATAGCTATTCCACAGCAATGTAAATGTGAATGCACCATGAAAACACCAACATTTAAATGCAATGATCATCAGAAGATGCCTCATTGACTGCAGTATAAGCCCATCACGGTTTTCTTTTTTACAGTTAAGCATTAACATCTTTTTCCCCCTATAGCTCACTTACAAATGTCAGAACTGACTCAAAGACAAATAGAATACTTATTTGTTTCTTGACATGTGGAGTTTTAAGAAATTAAAAAAAATAGTGGAGCATTTTCTAATTTGTATGTAAAGCCTAATCCTTCTTTCTATGTATGCATTGCATGTAAATAAAGCCACAAAGGCTGAAGTGTCTGTCATTTCAGCTCTTCGTAGTGTGAAATCAGCCATGTTGTTGCCCCTGTAACGCATGACACCTTCTTCGTGTTTGCTTTGACAATCATGTTTCTGTGATCGAGCTGTCCAGTGACGGACCAGTGGAATACCTGGGTAGGATGGTCGTCCACTGGGTTGCAGGGTCGGTGGTTCAATTCCCCGCCACATGTGTCCCTGGGCAAGACACTAAACCCTAAATTGCTCTCGATAATTAGCTTCCACCGTGAGTGGTAGCTGCTGCTATCGGTATAAATGTGTATGTGAATGGGTGAATTTTAAAAAAACTATGTAAAGACCAAATGCTTTGTGGGTCTGAGCAAAACTAAGGAAAAAAGCTATATAAGTGGTGTCCATTTATATGATACATAACGATTGGAAGTCACTAGAAATATTATACATTTTTTAATATTAAAGTGAAGTTAGAAGTGAGGCGGAAGAAGTTATAATATGAAAATGTCACTCTGAAATCGCTTAACCCTGACATTCTTTGTAAGTCCTGGTACAGTGATATTCTACACATGTTTCAGTACTTGCTAATGGCATTTCCCCTCAGCGTATTGCCTGCCTCAAACGTACACTAAACCAGCAGGCTATACAGTTTCCATAAAAAAGCTTTTTACATCCTCCTTGGTGGATATATCAAGTAGCCTTAATAGCCTGTTTTCCATCATTTGGACATGTTGCTGTTAAGGTTATGGGTTAGTAGTGGTAGGGATATTGTATTTTATTCTAATGCTGTTCTGCTGTGTAATACAATGCCACAACACAGAATATATCATGGAATTCACACAGAATTGTAATTTCTAATGCAACTTGAAGGTGTCTCTGGCAACGTCAAGGTGATGACAAGCTCAAGGGTAGTCCCAGCTTCTTGCAGAGGCATAGCCTTAAGCAAATGGGATCTAATGATGATATAATTTAATTTGTGAGCTTTAAAGGTGCTGGCAGCCGGATTTTGTTACCTCTGGGCAGAACCATGGCTAGCTGTTTCCAGTCATTCGCTAAGCTAAGCTAAGCTAACCAACTGCTGGTTGTAGCCTTATATTTTCCAGACTGACGCGAGAGTTGTATAAATCTACTCATCATCCTTGGCAGGAAAACAAATAAATTAATTCCCCAACATGTCCATCTTATACCCTTACAGAACGCCCTCCTTTAGATCAATGTCCAGAAGTTGTTTAATCAGTTTTGTCCAGAGGCTGACTGATAGATCTCATTGATGGACTGAAGCTTCACCTCTTTGAAAGGAGAGCAGGTGGGTGGTGGTATCAGTGGAATTAAAGACAGAGCAGTAAATTGAGAGCTTCTTGTAGTGGCTTATGGTTTATCTTCACCACACCGATCCAATAGCAGTCACACGGTGTATCCCCCTGGGTAAACAGTGGACATTTTTGGTTAGCAGCACTGAGCCCTTTTCATGTGATAGGCTCTCCCAACATTTTCCTTTCCAAAAAAAGTCTATGTGTTTCTAACTCAAGGACTGTTTTTGTTTTAACTTAAGAAAGGTCTGTTTTCTATTTGCTGAAATATACACTATCGATAATGTATGATAGCCATGTACACATATCGCTTTTATTTGCACGGACACACATTCACACACACATTCACACACACATTCACACACACATTCACACACATACACACACACACACACACACACACACACACACACACACACCTACACCTACCTCCTGTTGGAGCTCAAGGTCTGAAGATCACATGATCGACCTGATCAAACAAAGGCTTAGCCAACAGGCACCGCCACACAGGCTCACAAAAGACATACACAATACTGTTAGTAGTCGTAGGTCATTGGTAAAATATTGCCCCGTCCGTCTAAGCCTATAGCCTTGAGTCTCACTCTAGTTTTATTTTCTATTTAACGGTCTATAATTCTTTCCTCTCCCTCTACCTGTGAGCATCCCTCACCCTCTTTTTTTTCCTCTCTTCCTTTCTCTCTGTCTCTCCCCCTCTGTGTTCTACCGTGTTTATGTTACTAAGCAGAAGTCCCCTATCAGAATGTTCATTGGTGGAGCTCATCTTTGGCTGGGGTTACATAACTGCTCCCTTCTCATCGCAGCGCTGAATTAGATTAACACCAGTTTAGGGGAAAGGAGAAAAAAAAAACTCACACCCATTTTCAAAAGGGTTTCCCTCACATCTCCCGCTAAAGTGTTGACATGTTGCTGACAGAGGGCAAAAAGAAAGAGAGAAAGACATGCAAATACACCCACCCGCTGTTGTGAGCAGATTTTATTTTTAACATGAAGTTCAGGGTCGTCAAAAGAATTCGCCGAGTGCTCCCAGTGAATGTCTGAGCCGACACTCTTCATTTCAACGCGTTCCCCTCTTTTATTCATAATGTCCGATAAATATGTATTGGATGTAGATGGCTGGCGAGAAAGAGAGTACAGGTTCATGGAGAGGGAGAGAAAGGTCAGAGTGACAGAGGGAAGAAAAAAACATAATTCTTTCCTTGGACAGTGCTGGCCGTCACACCTCCATAGACAACATAGAGGCTTCCCTCATCTGCGTCACATATGAAGGGGGGCGGTTGCTAAGGCGGGGGGCTGTGACCCGGTTGAATGGTATGTTCTTTTGGTTGCTAGGGCGTATAGAAGATGTGATCCACCTGTCCGTTTGTGATCTGACTGTGGTGCTGCTCAAGACATGAGGAGTGCAATTGAGACAAAATGAAAGGGAATGTTTTAATGTCTGTATTTTACCTGTGTGTGTGCATTATGTGTTTGTGTGCGTTGCAAAGGGAGGGGGGCGGGGGCAATACAGTTAAAAGCCTCTTTTTCTGAACAAAGAAACCTTAAGGACGCAGGTGTAAGTCACATCAAACGGACCACTGCATCAAAGCAACTCTATAGGTTATGCCTCTTAGGAAAGAAAGACTACAGACCTGAGATACGGGACGACCGAAGCATCAATACAGACGTATACTTCTGTGAATACTATTGGTATCAGCTTTGATTAGATTTGACTTTTGATGAATTCTACATCTTTACATTGGCGAGGTGGTGTTGTTGTTAAGGTTGTTTGATCTTGTTGGTGGTGATGAATACAATACTGTTACATTGTGAGTCGCCTCTTACCTGCAAAACTCATTTTTACCAACCTTAAGTGTGTCTTCCCCATCTTCTGCATCACTGGGGAACAAAACCCTGCACCCTCCTCCCTAATTCCCATCCTCCCATTCTCCCCCTTCCTACAGGAGCCTTTGAAAAATAATAGCTGTGCACTGGGAGAGCACTATTGATTTGGTCTTGCTCCATGCTCAAGGAAAGAAGTGAGCTTTATTTTCTCCGAAATACAGACCAAAGAGGAAGAAATTGGCTATGTTTTGGAGCGCCTTTCACATCCAATTTGTGTGGCTTTTTCTTCTTTTTTTCTCCTTCTCCTTTCATGCTGTTTACTTGTCCACTTCTGCCTTGTTTTTATGCTCCACTGTTCCGACAATCTTTCCTCCTTTCTTGTCAGCCTTCCTTTTGTTTAGGTAATTTGTTCCCGAATTTCCACTTCACGATCTGACCATTTCTCTGTTACTTTTCCTCTCTCTCATTCACTCACTCACTCACTCACTCACTCACTCACTCACTCACTCACTCACTCACTCACTCACTCACTCACACACACACACACACACACACACACACACACACACACACACACACACACACACACACACACACACACACACACTTCCTGTGTGCCGCAACTGTCTTAGTACATTCTGTTTTGTATGTCAGGCACCAAGTTACGGCCCCTGGTCTCTCTAGGTATTTAAACCTCTGTGTCCATACTGATTCTCCTCCCAGAACCTTAGCCATCATTCCTGGTTTACATTGTGCTCCGGGCAGAGTAAACACAACCTTGTCACACTCACAGGAACACCCATACATGCAGCGCACACATAAACACATATGTCTGCATGTGTATGCACAGAATAGAAGGGCACACAGACTTGCACAATTTTGACAGAAACCCACCGATATAGGCACAAACACAAGGATATGCGCATTGACACACACAAATGTAGCTGGGCAGTGTTGGTGAATGAGAAGTAGCTGTCTGTTGTGCGCCTTAGGCACTCCTTCTAGCTACTGATGTAAGTTTGAGCCAAGTGGCTGCTCTTTCATGTTGCTGAGACGGTGTGTGACCACCCATGCTAAGGTTTGGCAGACGTAATGGATGAATGCATGGTCAGGTGGATGCCAAATGGAGAGCGTGTCCATTACGTTGATCTGCAAGAAGTATATAAGAGTTTGAATAGCAAATGATAGCCTCAACAATGTAATGAATAAATGAGTAAGATGTTCAGGTAGAGCACTGCAGCGGAGCTCACCAGAATGTCAGTGTGCATATAGTTAAATTGAATGTCTATGAACACTGAGCTAGTTCTCTGGTTAATAAACAGCAATAAACATATATTTTTTCTAAATAAATAAACTGATGATTTTGGTCGCTGGATGTGAACCCTGCTTCAGTCTATAAGTGAGCCACATATGCTAATGCTGAAACATTTATTTTTTGGTGCGTAGAAGTGAACATTTTTGGTGAGCGTGTATATGTGTTAAGTCACCTCTACTTGATTTTTATAGCATAAACTATTCTGGTGATCATACAACTGTCTTCCATCCTGGACCATTTCATAAAACAATAGCTCTACCAATATAGCTCCTCAGACTGATGTATAAATTCTATTTTATGCCAGGGATTCGATGCATATTAAACGTTAGTATTCTGACAACCTTCAAACAGTATAGCTGTTTGGAAACAGCAGATGAATGAGTGTGAGATTTGTTGCGTTGTGTGATCTTTAATGTGCGCATACGATAAGCTGCCCGTACGCGCCAGACAATCGATGATGTGTAGATGTGTGATGCTTGTAAATTTGAATTCATTTGTATTCGCATTTGTATGCACAATTGCCTGGCTCACTGCAAAACATGACAGCAACCAAACACATTGTGGGGCTGAATGAATGGGAATATGAAGGAGGACACATCGTGCAAGAGGTTGTTCTTTGTTAAGAATTTCCTCCTGCTCTATAAGCAGCTACCAGCGTCATCGCTCTGATTAAGTCGCATATAAGAGAAAAGGGAAAATTTGGCCTCATTTACTTCCCCTGGGAGAGAAAAATGTGTTGTGAGGGGGCTGTAGAGTGAGAGTGAGAGAGAGAGAGAGATGGGGAGAAACAGAAAACATGGTGTCCTTGTGATCACATTGCAGTACTTTGAAAGTGTTTGGCATTTGATTGCTCAGAGGTAGAAAAGCTTTAGGAGCAGGTGGGAAGAAAATGAAGGACTGAGAGAGGGAGCTCTGTAAATTGTGTTTGTGTGTGTGTATGTGGGTGCGTGCATGTGTACATGCTCCCTGCAGCCTCATTGTGGCAACGTTGACTGTGGACCACAGATTACACAAAAGGGATTTGACCTGTGGCGTAACCCTAGGCTGCAGCTTATACCTATGGCGGTTGTGTGTGTGTGTGTGTGTGTGTGTGTGTGTGTGTGTGTGTGTGTTTCTGCCACAGTCATTTTCACCTGTGTGAATGTGTTTGTATTTAGAACTGTACATGTATGCTTTAAATGTGTGAAGAAAACTATACATTTTGGTTCCCATTAAGTCCCATGCTTAGAGCTCAGTCATACAGCATTGACAAACCACACAGTATTCTTCACAACTGTTCTGCTTGAAACCATAGATAGTAAAGCTTGAAACATTCTGCTGCTATGAGGGGTGCACACACAGTGCCACTTGTCTGCGTCTCTAGGGCTGTTGTTTTCTCTCCCCCTCTGCGCATACATGGCGGGGAGAAGCATGGGCCTGTCACCGCATCCCACAAGACACCAAGCAGCAGGTTGGCTGCTTGGTGTCTTGTGGGATGCTGCTGCTTACATCTACATGATGATATGCACTCAGCACGGCTTTGACAGACAATGGGGTCGACCCGGTATAGGGAATCCAAGGAGAGCGAGCGACACACAAGTATAGACCACGAATCCACGAATGAGCGCAAAGGAATGATGGAGTTTGCATTGGCTTAAGGGCACTTTAAAAAATAATTGAATTCCTTTAAGTTGCATTGGTTTAATGTGCCCTTGGTCGACGAAAAGGTGGTGAGTGATTAATAGAGCTCTTTGAACCGTAATAGTTTTTTTCTCCCTAATGTATTGCTACAAGAAATAAAGTAAAACACATGCCTTTTTTGTATGACTCTGAACCTTTTTAAAGGGCTACTTCTCCAATTTAACATGTGAAGTTCAGTTTATTAACCATGTGGGCCACCGCACCAAACTTTTAAGTCAGGGTATCTTTGCCTATGCAGAACCATTTCCAAACCATTCTTTACGCTATTGAATGACCTCAGTGAAGCAGAGCAAGCCTGCTGTCTTCAGTTACATTTCCTATTTATTGGATTCCTGTGATTTCAGTGAATTCAT
>OX442354.1:18046134-18067730 GCA_949357725.1 Hyperoplus immaculatus | reverse complement strand
CCACTGTCTTCTATTCATGAATTAATTCAAACTGTGCCCAAATCATCAATGACATCTATCTTCTCAAAACTCCTGCACTTAAGAGTGTATATGAAAATGAATGCTTTTGAAGGGGAAGGTCTGAGCTAATGATGATATTTAATTGATGGTCCATGAAGAGAGAGAATGACGGAGAGAGATACTTAAAGAGGAAGAACAGGTAGAGTGGTAGAGCATGGAGGATGGGATGAGAAGACGTTAGGATTGATACAAAGAGAAAGATGATGAGATAGGAACCAATGAGTGTGAAAGAGTGGCAAAAACACCTAAGGCACATATATGGAACAGCATGGCAGGATGATTCTGCAGCACGTTATGATTGAGGGCTGTCGCTCACTCACTGTTCAGTGCTTTCACATTCTGTTCTATTCTGACACATGGTAGATTGAGTTGGAGTGAGCTAGCACACTGTCAGGCCTGTGATGATGGGGGCTTCCATCCCGCAGAGCTGTTATGAACATGCTCTTTTACCTCCCGGCTGGCTTTTTCTTTTTTAGATGGACGACTAATGGATGTCAATCCGACTCTTGATCTGCAGAGCTGACCCTGAAACCTTTTTCCCCGTGCACTGTAAATGATGTCTGTTCAGTGTGCATTTCTCTTGTCCTTCCCAATGACTATGACTCATGCTTTAAGTCACACTTCAATAAGGACACACTATTCTTGTGGACATCACAAGCTACTAGGAAAGCTAACCTGGCAACTGACGTGAAACTTACTTATTGGATGTGTCTGTTCTCTATGAAATCAGTTCCCTGTTCAATGTGTTTTGATACGAGACGCCAGCATGTACAGTACATGCACTACTTCTCAGCAAAACACAGCAAAATGTACCACACTACAAATAACTAAATACTGCCACATACATAGGGATATAAACTCCATTATATTTTAAAGGAATAGTTAAACATTGTGTGAAATAATCCCATGTTCCAGAGGTTTTTACACTTTTCTACAAGTTTTTGTAGAAATGTAACAAACATGTTAATATGCCTCACAGATGGACATCTTCTCAACCAACCCTTAGTAAGACAGTTAATCCCCCTCCCATTTAGAACCACACTGACCTTAAGCAGTAACAATAACCTAATTCATTGAGTGATTGAATCCTTGAATATATTCGTCCTCCGAAAATGTCTTGCCTCTTGTCTTTTTAATCTAATATTCGTATGGTGCTATAAAAACAGTTGGCTTTTTATCAGCTGGTGAACATTACTAGACTCACGGTACCAAAAACAGCTCCCTTTGCTGCACGCCACCCGCAGGTGCCCCTTCACCGACTGCAACACCGACACCATTAATCAAACACATTTGACGATGTTTTAACCAAACTTGTGCATATCAGTGTATAGTCTGCCAACGCTTCGCCGCTCATAAATATGAATGAGGTTATACGAGTCAAGCAGAGTTCAGAGCTGTATGTGTGAGTGGCTCGTGTCTTAGCTTGTGTGTGTGTTCTTCTCGGAGACAGCGTGTGTGTTTGTTGAGCTTGAAAATAATGTTTCCCTGAAGGCTCCTTCGTGCGGTTTATTAGGGCCTACGTATCGGTCCCATAACGAGGGCCATCTCTGCCTCTCTCCTTTCCATTTATTTCTCTTGCCCTCCCCTCCATCTCCTTGTCTTCACCAGTCCATGCTCCTCAACACTAACAGCTGGTCCCTCTCCTCTCTGTATGGGGATTTTCACTGTCCTCCCTCACTTTCTGTCTTGCTGTGTATCCCTGGTATACTGGGATGTGGGTTTGGGACCACTCCACCAACTTTTTCCCTGCATCATTGCTATCTGGTGGTTGCAATAATGACGGCAGGAATGAGGGATGGAGGAGCAGAGGGCTGGAGAGATGCAAGGGGGAGGGATGTTGAGTAGATGGAGTGCAGTCATAGTCAGCCACGGCTGCCAATGACTGCATTAAGCAGCCTCTTGATCGCGGCAGAGGGTCTCTGATGAGGGACACTGGAATGTACTAGCCTATGTTGCTCTGTGCTTCCTCCTACACAGACAGAGAGAGAGAGAGAGAGAGAGAGAGAGAGAGAGAGAAATGAGAGTTTGAGAATTTTCTTTTTTACCCCCCTTGTGTGGTAAATTACCTGTAGCTGCATCATGCTGCACACACCCAATGATTTGTGAGTTAGTGTAGGCGTCTGCACATTCACTCGGGGGGATGTACCTATCGAGAGGGAGAATAGTTTGTTTCCCCCAGTATTGTTCTATGACACTATTGTAATTTGTCCCAGTAGTCCATAGGGCAGAGCAAAGCCTCCACAGACTCTCCTACTACTGCTTAACCTCACAAACTTTGGGGCAAATGTTCCCCCTTCACTCACCCTGAGGGCTAAGGACTTGATGAAGACTTCTCAGCCTTGAATGCAGTAATATGAGAGAGCACACAGTGTTCTTGTCATTTTAATGCTAGTTGGGTGTTGAAAAAGCTGCAAGTTCATGACCACGTTTAGATTTAAATAGTTATTTTCCCGCCATGTTTATCTCACAAATGTTTGTAATTGCCTGAACTGATAGCACTTCTATTCTATCTAGCTCCCATATGACGCTGTGCAGATTCAGATATTGTGCAAGGAGATGCTCGACCCCTTTACCCCCTCCCCCCCCCCCACACACACACACACCGTTTGACTAGCACATGTTTGCACCCCATGAGGTGAAGTAGGAGAAGAGTTAGAGACGGCAGTAGTGGTATTTATCTCCCTGTGCAGAAATAGGGTGTTATATTTTTAGTAGAAGGGTTCAGGCTTTAAAGGGTTGTTGAAAAAATATATTCCTCTCTAGTGGAGATCTCATTTTGTAGGTGTGATTTTTATGAATATATTTTTTCTTTTTACAAGCTCTCCAACTCGCTCCCGAATCCTGCTACCACCCCCTCTCTCTCCTTTTTTTTTGTTTGTTTATTTTTAATTTTTTTGCCTCTGCAGTCATGAGGTGACGTGCTGCAGCAATTTTTGGAGCATTCGATAATATATCTCCGTGGTCTATTTATGTGTGATTGAGGGACCCATTCATCTCACCTCTCTCCGGTGAAGAGGCAAAGCAGCAAAGCAAACATTGTGTGACATAAAGTTGGGTGTCGGTGTGCGGGGGTGTTGCGTTTGTTGTCACATCAACGCCGTAGATATATACTTTAGAATGGGTCTGCTTTATTTTGTCACATTTCTCGATGGTGCTTAGCTGCCCTTTGCATCTTTTTTTCCCTATTTTTTCTTTCTCTGCGGGCCGTGAAGACCACATTTTAGTGTACTGTGTGTACTGTGGCCTAAAAATGAGCTTATCTTATCTTGCAAACTTTATTGTGTGTGATTTTCTCTCCGTCATCATTTAATAATTGATGGAGGGAAATTTCCCCCCTTTCCTCTGCATGTTCTACCTCCTTCCTTCTGTCTCTTTTTTGAGTCTCTCGGTGCCCTATTAGTTGAGCTCTTTTGCTTCCTCTTCTCTAACACCACTTAGCATAACTTCATCCACACATGGAGAATATGTACCAAGTTAAATCTCTCTCTCTCTCTCTCTTAATGTCTTCTAGTCTTCAAATCTTCCCATTCTCTTTGAAGGGTATGCTGTTTTAGGTTCTCTTATGTTTATGTGATCAAGTCCTCTTTGGTGTAAATATCTGATCTTTTCCCTTCTCTTGTCCTGTCCTTTTCATTTTTAATACTCTGTATGTCCTCACTTTGCCTCTCTAACCTCCTGCTGTGTAAACCCATTGACTCCCACCTAACACTGTCTGCATCCTCCATGGAGAGCTGGTCTTCTTACTGACTGACCTGGCTTTTTGCTCTGACAGAGTGGGTGCATTTAAAGAGCTGAGAGCTAGATTTTGAGCTCCAGTCTGTTGCTTGACCTGCCTTTAGTGTAGCATTGTGTGTGTGTGTGTGTGTGTGTGTGTGTGTGTGTGTGTGTGTGTGTGTGTGTGTGTGTGTGTGTGTGTGTGTGTGTGTGTGTGTGTGTGTGTGTGTGTGTGTGTGTGTGTGTGTTTGGGTGTGTGTGTGTGTGTGTGTGTGTGTGTGTGTGTCTCTGCTTTGTGTATCTGGGTGCGATACTATGACAGTTCACAGTCACCAAACACAGTTTCCTTCCCCTTTTGCTTTTCCATTTGACTCAGAATGGTTGATCTCCAGCCTCCAGAGGCAGCCGGTCATGGCAGAGTGTTTTAAGGGGCCTACCGTGGTCATGGCCCCCGAAAGGCCGTTTCTAGTGTGTTCAACAGCTGCAAATGGAAATGAACCATCATTTTCCAAAACCTGAATTGGGCTACAAACCCAACAGCGCTATTTCACACACTCATGCTAATTATGGCCCCACTCTCCACTTTCTGTCTCTCCTATAATATTCTAACCCTTCCACCCTCTATGCTCACATCCCCTGGCTATGGGAATTGAATGGTGCTCATGACTGATGCCTTCAAACCAATTCTGTTGGAAATGTGTCTCTGTGCGAGCTGTGAAGCAGCTAGCTGGCCTGCTCTGGCTCTTTGTGTTGCTACATTGGACCCCTCTGCCATCCTGGGAGGGTAAAGCTCAGTCCAAGCTGCTTTAGACACGGGCACAATAGGCACGGTTCACTGAATGGTCTTTGAAAAGAGACAAGAGGCAGAGAGAGGGAGAGAATCGATGGCAAATGGCAAATCAAGAAGATTAAAGAAGCCTAAGTTCCTGAGAGAAGATGGGGTTGCAGACTGCGACATGGGGCACTCTTACACACACACACACACACACACACACACACACACACACACACACACACACACACACACACACACACACACACACACACACACACACATACACACACACACAATGGGGATCATCGTTTGCTGTTTTTTCAGTCATCACTTTAAATGTGACGTGCACAGGATAGGAAAAATTAATCTCTTAATTTGTCACCAAAGTGTCAGTATTGTAGCGTGTGATCACACCGTGAGTAATGAGGGGAATTGTTGGTCTGCATGAATCACATCTGCCTGATGGCTTCATGTTCTATAAATCTGTTGTGATGAAAAATGCTAAAATAAGGATGTAAAAGTAAGTAGACAGATAAATGAACGTTCCCCAACAGCTGGTCCACACACCTGCCTATATGGTATAGTAATGTAGGGGCTTTGTTTTGCCTGGAGGCATACACTGGTTTTCTCAACCTCAACTTGAGAGCTGTGTAAGAAACACAAGGTATTTTACCCCTCTGCGTTCTGTTTCATGTCATCAGCTATGGCCTTTGTGTTACAGCATTGTTTGATGGCACAGTGAATTGGAAAATCAATAACTTAGTTTTTTTATATCACTTTTTCCCTTTTTTTTGGCGGTGGCAGCAGTGGGTTAGTAGGTGCAGCTTTAGAATGGAATGAAATAGAGACACAGAGAGAGATACGTTTCCTGCAGAAGGATCTAATTCTTTAAGCTTTTACATAAGTAGATTAGGAATGCAGCACTTAACTTTTGTTTGATATCAGAATGCTGTGCATATAGTTCCTGGGTCATGTTTTATGGGGGGTGTTGTTATATAAAAAAAATATGTATGATGATTTCTGCTTCACTACTACAGCACTTTCTCCCCTCCTGGATAGCAGCCATAACCTCCTCACCAGCCCATCAGACTGGTAGGGGGCCCAGTGCCAAATGGAACCCCATACCACACATATTATAATAATAATAATTGATAGGATTTATATAGTGCTTTATTCCCTAAGGACTCAAAGCGCTTACATGGTTCCTGGTTTAATTCGTTCACACACAGTCATACCGGCGGTGGTAAACTACGAGAGTAGCCACAACTGCCCTGGGGCAGACTGACGGAAGCGTGGCTGCCATTCAGCGCCAACGGCCCCTCCGACCACCACCTCAAACATACAGCAGTCATACACATTCACACCAGGCAAGGTGGGTGAAGTGTCTTGCCCAAGGACACAACAACCATGACACAGGTGGCCGGGCGGGGATCGAACCGCCAGCCCTTGGATCGTTGGCCAACCCGCTTAACCACCTGAGCCACATTCGCCCCATATTGATATATATAGAGGGACACAAGTGTAAGAGTGGAGTTTGTTATAGCAGGTCAAATAGTGTGGTGTATTTCTCATTGACCCCTTTGGTATTTTTGTGATCATCATCCCCACATAATGAATTCTAAGCTTCCACTGTGTTTCATGGATCTGGCTTTTTACATACTTTGTGTAAGACTTGGTAGAATTTTGCTTCATGAACAAATAAATTAGAATCTGTATGTATGCCCACTAGAGAACAGACTTTACATCCAAACAAAAACATTTTTTCTTTTTTTTTACTTATTTTACAGCATTCTTAATGCAAGCTTTCAAGTAAAATGAGTAGTACTATACAGCATCTTCTTTGGATGTGGTCCAAGATTGAAATGGCATACAGACAAACATTTCTACCTGTTTTTGTTGCATACATTACTTGTACTTAAAGGTGTTCACACTTTGACTAAGGAGAATGATTTTACTCTATCAGTGGGTGATTATGACTGGTCTACAGGTTTATGATTGGTGGTCACGCAAGAAGTCACCTCCGTTTATTCAATAGCAGCACCCTCAAGGGAACTGCGATAATGTGATAATCAGCTCGCAGTGTCATCGCCACATTTACATGACAATTCATTCTGGAAATGGTTATATTATAGAGTTACCTGTGACTGTGACTAAGTATGCAGCCGTAATGGCCAAAAACCATTGGAGGGTTGCATGAGTGATCGCTATATAGAAGAAAAACGGGTTAGAGACAAAACACACTGACGACATGAGACTCCGTTCTCTGGATCAAATCTGTCCAGCAACACTCTCTCTCTCGGCTTTATCCACAGGCCTCAGAATAACACTCCTTTAGATAAATGTGACAGAATAGCTGCTTTCCTACAGTGATTCAATCAATGACATTAGTAGAAAATGTAATTAAAGTCTTTCCTACGTTTCACTTTGGTCACAGTCGTACTGCGGGGTTGAGAAGGCTGGCTGACCGAGTACGAGATTAAACATTACATCAATAATGTATTTTAGGGATATGATTGTATTCTCTGTGTTATTAGATTGCACTCACGCGGGGTACACATGATTAAATCGAGGATTTGTTGAGACACTGATTTGGTTTTGCATTGTGTTTGCATGGCTTAGAGTGTGTATGCCTTTCGTGCCTTCTCACAGTCATTTGCATTGGACTCTCCTCCCTCTCCCCCTCTCTGTGTATACATAATTCCCGCTCATTGATTTCTGGCTGGACTATTTGTCACCCACTTACTCAAGTCAAATTAGAAAGTACTGTTGGTCGTATCCACAATGCAATCGATTAGAGGGGGGGAGAACCACTCCCAAACTAAACGTAATGAATATAATGCTTACTGGAGGAAAAAGCCTTCATGGATTGTGCGTGTTTGTGTGGAATTAATGGGAAATTTCCAGCTTGACAAAGCATGAGTTATCCGTTATGCATGTGGATGGAGGGAAGCCGCGGCGCAGAGCTGGCAGGTGTAATTTACATTAGGGCAAGTCACTGCGTCTGTGGCCCTTTGCAACACATAAGCCCACAACACACTTAAGCCCCTAGAGGTGCACTACATTAAATACAAACGTATGGAAATAATGCCTAAATGTACAGTATGCTCAGCTCTCTTTCTTTGTATTTTTATGCCTGAACAAGTAGGGGGATTTGTGTACCATGAAACCAAATCGCTCTCTATTATTCATTGAAAATATTTGAAATTCTTTTCTCACTTACCTGCTCATTTGCCTAAAATGCTGAATACTTCTCCTGAAAAACAAATACATGCCTTCCTCAGTTTGAGGCATTGACTGAATGTGTGTGTGTGTGTGTGTGTGTGTGTGTGTGTGTGTGTGTGTGTGTGTGTGTGTGTGTGTGTGTGTGTGTGTGTGTGTGTGTGTGTGTGTGTGTGTGTGTGTGTGTGTGTGTGTGTGTGTGTGAGAGAAAATATTATATTAGCACCAGGGTCTTCTCTCCCTCGTACTGTGCGGGTCCCTTCCTCAGTCCCAGGACAGATGACATGGAAAGAGAGGTGCAAACAAATGATTATTTCAGCCATGCATGATAATACTATAGGTTATACGCAGCAGCTGCGCACACACACACACACACACACACACACACACACACACACACACACACACACACACACACAAACCCCACTTTTTCTATGGGACAGTGAAGAGTTGTGGTAATGAAGCCGTTTACTGGAGTGGTCTTTGGAAAAGCTGCCAAACATGAGCCCCATATCCCCCTCCACCAGCCCCCCCCCCCCCAGCACAGTAACTCATTACTGCCAATTAGCCCAGCACTTAGAGTCCTAATGGACCCCGACATAAGCACACGCACACACACACACACACACACACACACACACACGCACACACACACACACACACACACACACACACACACACACACACACACACACACGCACACATTCACATATTCACACATAGCTACTTTACAACTTGGAAAATAGCAGCCTATTTTAGTTTAAGAGTTGGAAGGCGGTGACTCAAGCACATACATTGTGTCATTGTGATGTAAATCCTGATAACAGAATTGATGTTTTTGGTCGTGTCGAAGCGAAACCTGTGTCAGTAACCCTAACCCTTTCCACATAGAAGCTCTATTTATTTCTGTATTTCTTTTCTCTCTATGTGGCATCCATAACACACTCCACTTCTCGTGTGCAATCCATCTCAAGGATAAAATGTATTCCAATTGAAATCTCATGCATTCCAAACAACTACCTTTTCACTGAAAAACAGGGCCAAGTAACAAAAGAGCCGGCACTTCTGTATAAGCATTGCTTTTGTTTAATATTGGGAAAGTCCCTTCATTTTCCGCCTAGGTTGAGAGAGATTTTGTACTGGATCAGTCACAAAAATCTTCACTCGCTGTGCGATGTGAGCATGTCTGATCAAGCCAGCTCACAGTGAATCACTGAAACGCCTTTTGCATTAGCTATAGTTGAAGTTCAATGGAGACTGACATTTTCTGCTCATCTCCAAAGCAAAAATAATTTATTCCCAAAGGTTTGTGTCTGCGAGGTTATCTGCATGTCAGTTCCTCTAATCACGTTTGAGAAAAAAAAACTTGTCTCGGCTCACAGGAAACAAGAGGAAACTCATCATGGGAAGAAAGCGTTGAGCGTGAAGTGTACACACAGAATAAACAGTGGAGATAATGTTGCCTGTACAAATCAATTCAGCGTCAGAGACATCAAGCATTAACCCAGAATCTTAAAGTCGGGAGCAATATACGGAACCTTTGGTCTGGAGAATCTACTGGGTTTGGAAATGTGGCTGTCACGTTATCCGTGAAATACGATCATGCACACTTTCCCTCTTGTTTGTGTCATGAAGAAAAACATTGAACGAGGGAGGAAGGAAGAGGAGAAGAATGTGGCTTACTGCACTACAATTTACAACACGTAAAATGATCCGAGTGGCCAAAGGAGCTGTTTAGAGCTGCAACTAATGATTGCAGTTATTATTAATTGTCTGAAAGAATTTTTTAATATTTGATTAAACATGTAATCTATATGGGGGTGGCCATAGCTCAGTTGGTTGGGCGTCCCCCCCGGGCCGGGCCCAGCAGCAGACCCGGGTTCGATTCCCGCCCGCGGTCGTTCTCTCCATGTCACTCCCCTCTCTGCCCCATTACACCTCTGTGTAATCTATATGTATAATGTTTTAAATAAATAGAGAAAAAAAATTGTATTTCTCAATGTGATGTCTTAAATAAGTTTGTTTTTTCCCAGAACTATTCAATTTTCTATCCAACAAAACCAAAAAAGGTAATGGACAAGTCCTGATATATTCTATTATTTAATGACTTAAATCAGTAAGCAAATTATTGTAAGTAGATTTTCTGTCATCGAGAAATGAGTTACTCAACCAATGTGTACTAGAATTGTTCCTCTCCAAGGAAACAAACGCAAGGTTAGGCGGGGATGGAGGAGTGTTTGTGTGTGTTGTGTGTGTGTGTGTGTGTGTGTGTGTGTGTGTGTCTGTGTGTCCACTGGTGCATGCTAACCGTTTGTACAAATGGAGAGGGGACACAAGCGGAGCAAGAGTGTGTTTCAGTTTCTGCTGCTGTTGCCCGGGGTTGAATTATACTGTACATGGCTCCTCTGTATGCACCTGCTTCTACCACCTTATAGTGTGTGTGTACGTGTGTGCGTGTGTGTGTGTGTGTGTGTGTGTGTGTTGTGGAACAGGGAACCCCAGATCCCTGCAGTTTTCTTTGCAGTTCAGTGGGATGCACCTGAGCCCAACTCTGAACCAATCAAATGCTTGTGATTCAGATCAGGTGCCTCATCTCAAGTCGCACAGCAGTGGAGCAGACTAGCACTTTCCACACATGTACCTCCTGTCCTTCTACTCGCTGCACAGCATATTGTACTATAATGAAGTCCATTTTTGAAATGCAATTGTTTAAGTTATTTCATCTGTGTGGCGAATAATCTTTATCTCTCAGTATCTCTCAAGTATTTGGTACTATATATTACGTTTATATTAAATGGTCAAATTTAAAATAGTTGTTAAATATAATTCTACATATTTTTTAAGGCATTATATATAGAGTGAAAGGAAGAATGAGCAGTACTACCAATATATAATGTACATTAGATTAAATAGCAAGTTATCTCCAGTATTGAGGATCTCACAAAGAAATAAGAGCAAAGATGACAGCAATGAATTGTCATCATGGGATAATAGAAAAAGGTTGCAAATGGAGCTTAACAATAGTTCAGATGGTTTTCCTCCCATGTGTTTCTGTGTCTGCAGTATGTACAGTATGTCTCTGTGGGTCATTGTGTGAGAGGGTCTGGTCAGTGTGTGAACAGCATGTCAGGTTGTATGGACTGGACATGTGCGAGTCGCTGACCTCCGCATATGACAAGACACCAGGCACGGCATGCAACATAGCTCAGAGGCAGGGGTGCCATCCGAAGGTTCGGAGCGAGGGATGAGATGAGGTGATTGAAGGTGATTGGAGGAGAGAGGAAGACAGGATAAGAAGAGGGGAAGACAGGGGAGAAGAGGAAAAGAGACACAGGAAAGAGTAATGCGACGGGAGAGGAAATGAATGTTCGGGAGGAGACTGAGGTAGCAAGGGCTTTCAGAAGCCAAGCACGCAGCAGTTTCAGTGTCTCGGGGTGAAAGCGCTTCACAATACAGTCTCGCGGGTGGCCGGACGTGGACGTGGTCTATACTGGAGAGATGAAGAAATAGGTTGCATAAAGTTTTTTACACTCTTGTGGTTTCATTTATTTCTGTTTTGTGTGTGTTCTGCTCCTGTTAGTGTTACCGTTTTTACTTGTAAACACAGCTGACGTGAGACTTTAAAGGTACTTACACACACACACATGCATAATCACACTTCTATTGGACAGCCATGCAGCTTTATGGCCACCACCCGTTTAACTTTGTTTATTCATTGATTGCAGGTCATATCATACTTGTACCTTTTTTTGTAGCAGCACCTTTAGCTACACCTGAATCAATTGGCCCCAGGCAAGAAAATGTTTGTATTCTCATTCTGAACTTGATGATCATTTCTTTTCTGCAAGGCTTGTTAGCAGATGCTCCCAGTCGTATTCACCAAACCCTCAGTACTGCAAACATTTGGTGTTTAGTTTGCTACAAAATGAGAATGTTTCTACTTGTTCGTGAATCCCTCTGTGTTCATGAGAATTGATCATAAGCGATTTATAATTAGTAAATAATAAACTCATTTCTATGTCAGGCTGCCTATTCCATTCTGTTTGCAGTTAGTCACAACACCCGTTCAAGTCCTGTTGCTTGTAATGAACAGACAAAAACAGAAAAAAGTATACACTCAAAGTCATATAATGGGCTCCGAAAACAATTGCGTTGCTTTAACGTTCTGAACAGATTTTACACTGTCTTTGTATACAACACTGTCCACCATTCATTCCAGTGTCAAGAGCTCTCTTGTTCTGTCCATACACACACACACAGTCCCTCTTATACAATCATATGAAAAATTTTGGGAACCCCTGTCAGCCGGCATTATAATTGACTCTGCTTTCACACAAAAAAGATAAAAGTGGTATGTCTTTAATTTACCAGGAACAGCTAAGTACTGGGATGTTTTCCAAACAACGATTTTTTGAAAAGCAGTATTTGGTTGTATGAAATTAAATAAAATGTGAAAAACTGGCTGTGCAAAAATATGGGAACCCTTGTGGTCTTGCTGATTTTAATGCATGTAACAGCATGTAAAACTGAGGACTTTAAACACAAAATTGGTTGGATTATGTTGTTAAGCCTTGAACCTCATATAAAGGTCTGTTTGATCATGAGAAAAGGTATTTTAGGTGCCTAAATGCAAGTTCCACTTCTCTTTGACTCTCTGCAGAAGTGAGACAGAATGGGATCATCAAAACAGCTCCCAAAAGATCTTAAAAACAAAGATTATTCATTGTCATGGTTTAGCGGAAGGCTACAAGAAGCTTTCCCAAAGGTTTCAATTGTCAATTTCTACTGTAAGGAACGTTGTCAGGGAATGGAAGGACACAGGCATAGTTGCAGTTAAACCCAGGTCTAGCAGACCAAGAAAAGTACAAGAGCGGCATATGCGGCGGATTGTGAGAATGGTTGCACACAACCCACAGATCACCTCCAAAGACCTGCAAGAACATCTGGCTGCAGATTGTGTATCTGTACATGGTTCTACAATTCAGTGCAATTTGCACCAAAACATCTGTATGGCTGGGTGATGAGAAGGAAGCCCTTTCTACGCCCACGCCACAGATACAGTTGCATGGAGTATGCAAAAGCTCATTTAGACAAGCCAGATTCATATTGGAAGAAAATGCTTTGGACTGATGAGACAAAAATTAAGTTATTTGGTCTTTATAAAAAGCAGATGTTTTGGTGCAAATTGCGCTGAATGGTTGAACGATGTATAGATACACAATCTGCAGCCAGATGTTCTTGCAGGTCTTTGGAGGTGATCTGTGGATTGTGTGCAACCATTCTCACAATCCTCCACCTATGCCGCTCCTGTTTTTTTTCTTGGTCTGCCATGCCTTGGTTTAACTGCCACTATGCCTGTGTCCTTCCATTTCCTGACAACGTTCCCTACAGTCGAAATTGACAATTGAAACCTTTGGGAAAGCTTCTTGTAGCCTTCCCCTAAACCATGACAATGAACAATCTTTGTTTTTCAGATCTTTTGGGAGCTGCTTTGATGATCCCGTTCTGTCTCACTTCAGCAGAGAGTCAAAGAGAAGTGCAACTTGCATTTAGGCACCTAAATACCTTTTCTCATGAGTAAACAGACATTTCTATGAGGTTCAAGGCTTAACAACATAATCCAACCAACTCTGTGTTTAAAGTAATCAGTTTTACATGCTGTCACAGGCATTAAAATCAACAAAACCACAAGGGTTCCTATATTTTTGCACAGCCAGTTTTTCACATTTTATTTAATTTTATACAACCAAATACTGCTTTTCAAAAAATCTTTGTTTGGAAAACACCCCAGTACTTAGCTGTTCCTGGTAAATTAAAGACATACCACTTTTATCTTTTTTTTGTGAAAGCAGAGTCAATTATAATGCCGGCTGAGAGGGGTTCCCAAACTTTTTCATATGACTGTATGTGCATGCTTTCTGTATTTCCATCTCTCTGTACACCCTTGATAAAAATTGCTTGTTCACCAAAGCCTGGCAATGTCAGAGTCAGACTCATGTTCATCCAACCCAATTAGAGAGGAGGGTCAGCTGGTGCATGTTTGACCCGTTTAGGGAGACCACCAAAAAGGATTTGACCTGCATGTGTCTGAATGCCCCTGGATTTGGACAGGATTAACATTACAGAGGGAGGCGGGGCATAAACATTTACTCTGTGCTCGCATGACTCAGCTCATTGTTGCAGAGATGGCATTTTAAGCATCAGGAAATTGCTTTATATATTGTCTGTACTAGAAGTGGGTGGACAAAATCTATTATGTCCCGTACCCTTACCACACCTGATCTGACTGCATACGCTGATGTGACACCAGTAGATAATGGTCGGTTTGAGTCCTGTTTGTTTTATCCTGATGGATTAGAGTGTGACGTCTGAAGCCCAGGGTTGGATTAATCTCTAAAGATACAAGACTCATTTAGATTATACTCTGACACGAACACACACAAACACATACAAATACACATACTACACACACACACACACACACACACACACACACACACACACACACACACGTACACACGTACACACACGCACTCACTCACTCACTGCGAGCTCAAACACTCACATAAAGCACATGGACACTGTTAACATTGCACCCACTGTCTCCCTTGTGTGTGACTTTTCAGTCTTTTCCTTCCACCCTCTTTGTCTTGCCTCTTTAAGTTTTTTCTTCAGTTCCATTCTACCTCTTTCTTCTCTCTCGTCTCTCCTGCTGTTCAATCAGAGAAAGTCCTATTCTTTTAATTAGCTGTGTTATTGTTCCGCTCTCCTTCCCGTGGCTAGGACAGCTAATATTGCAATTAGCTCCTGGAGGAAGCTTTGAACCACAGCCTTTGTTCTTCTCCGTACTGCAACGGCCCACGTTCCAGCGTTGCTCCACAGAATATTATATATGTGATGCAGCGCTCCGTTTTAATAGAGGAGAGAGAGAGAGGCACAATCAAAGCTGGCCTCATTTTTTACTCCGTCTGAATCATAGCACTCATGGTTCTTGTAGGGGAGTAGGTGGGGGGGGGAACTCTTTGCTCTCTGCTGGAAAGGTTTCTTAATTTCTTTCCTCTTTCGTTAATCATCCCTCTTCCCACTTTTCTCTCCTTTCGCTACATGTGCCGCATCCCTCGCTCATTTGTTTCCCCCGTTCTGTTTATCTTCTGATATCTCCTCCGAGCGTCTCTCTCTCTCTCTCTCCAGCCATGCCCTTGGGGACCGATGGGAACGCTCGTAAAAATCCAATTGAATTTAAAGGTGTGACAGCACACTGTTAACCTACGAGTGGACCGGGCGTTGTACTGCGCTCCACACCGTGACAGCTCAAGAGGCCCGACGGTTGTTTAGGCCATAAACCTTCTGACACCATCGCTCTGGCTGCCCCTTGCAGTCTGGCTCTTAAAAAGTCCAACCTTCTCATGTGAACTAGGTTTTTTTATGAAAAGGAAATGTATATCATTTAGGAGGTAAGAAATGTCCATGTAACCCAAGTGTGCTGGCTAAATTCTTCTAAAACAATTTGGCTTCATCAGGTATCGGTTAGTGGAAAACTTTCACAAGCAGGCTGATTATCATTCAGGATTTACCAATGGTAGCCACACTTATTTGGAGAAGCAACAGTAAAACATTAAATAGACAGGTCTCTCCTCTAAGGCATTCATAGTGTTACACTCCGGTGTACTCAGAACATGTGCCAATGGCTGTGTAAAACGCTGTGCAACAAATGAAAAGAGAGAGAAAGAGAATTTCAAACCCTTTATCTTTTTACCTTTGCATTGCTGCTCAGTCTCTCTCAGTGCGTTTCCATGGGACAACTGGATTGGATTATCATCACATATACCGAACTTGCCACTCGAACGGACCGCTTGTCTGAATATACATGGCCTTTCAAATATTCGATAAATGTCTCCAATATGCTAAGTGGCGCTGTAGCCCTTTCAACAAGTGGTTGTAGAGCCAAGTCCGGTTCCCTTCCGGCAACAACCCTACTATTTATAACGTTGTCTCCTTCCACTTCCTTGTGAAATCCCCGGCAGGGATTCTCGAGCAAGCGCAGAACGCAAACTCCGATATGCGATATCCGATCACTGTATACATGCTGATAAAATGCTGACTATGAACGAGTTATCTAGTTGTTCTTATCCGACTTCGCTTGTCCGTTAATGTGCCGACTTGTGTGCGAAGTAGATCGGATAAAGGTGTTTACATGCATTTTACAAGTCCTGTTGAACTCTTATTCGTTTATTTACCCGATTATGTGTCTGCATGTAAACGCACTGAGTGTGTGAAGTGTTTAGGAATGTCAGATTGACTGTTTCGGAAGTTACAGAAATGTTCAGATAGAGCTCCACCAATTGGATGTGTGCAGGAAGGGCCTGTTTACAAGCCTGATTGACTGAACATTGTTATTTGTTTGGTTTTACGTTCTTCAGACTTCATTCTAAGAAACCTCGCTTTGTTCCCAGATCTCAGCGATAACTTCGATGAGGTTTCGTCACAACAACCGATACAGCAAATTATGGATAAACTAACAATGAATGTAACAACGAATCAAGCTGGGTTTATGGTATGTGCATAGTCATACTCAATGTCATAACACTTGGAAGGAGCTGGTTTGATTGTGTGCAGGCAAGTGTTGTTCCATTCTAAATGTGTGTTTGTTTATGTATGTGTGTGCGCGGGAAATGCTCACACGTTAGCATGCTGAGGAAACATGTGTGAAACAATGAAACAATATGTCTTTCGGTTTCAACATTGTATTCCCTTGTGTCTCCCCTCTACTGAGAACTACCCCAACAAGTTTTCAAAAGATGCTTCTCTGCCGGATAAAACTTTTCTGTCTCCCTGTGATCTCGGGGACAGAGATGGAGGGATGGGGGTAGGGGGGTTGAGGGAAAGTGAAAGAGTGTCACACTGTGCTGCTATGGGTGGGGGAAAGAGCAAGTGGAAGATCTCTTACATGAAATAAAAAGTGAAAAAAAAGAAAGAAGACAGCAACATCTGTGCGAGAACTTCAAACACCCTTTGAAAGGCAAAATGTGATTCCGTTCGGGATTCTCTAGCTTGGTAAACAGCCGGGCTTTATTTTGGAAGTCGGTTGGAGTAGGGGTGCCTTCTAGGGGACGAGGGACTGAGCTGAGCAGAGCTAGGATCGGAGAGGAAACAAGGAGACATTGAGAGGGGAAGGATGTTCTGTAAATCCAACCTTAACCCAGTTTATTCACTTTTTGAGGCTGACATGTATGCCTTCTTCATCACTCCATTTGTCATCTGTGATTTAATGAGATCTGCTTGGTCATACAATTAAGGATAACAACATGTGTGAATTTAAACTGTACCAGTCTGATAATCTTAAAATGTCATGTCACTAACCCTTGGTTCTCTTCTCTCTCTCTCTCTCTCTCTCTCTCTCTCTCTCTCTCTCTCTCTCTCTCTTCGTCTCTTCCCTATTTCCTGACTGTCCTGACTGAATGGAACAACTACGATCCTACTTTGACTCGTCTACCAGGTGAGACACAGTCAACTGTGATTAGAGTACTGCTCATTGAGAAGTTGTGTTCTAAACAGATGCTCAAACCTCAAGACGCGAGTGCTTAGTTACTGTTGAAATGTAGTCACTTAAGGCCTTCTATTGTGGAAATCTTCCAAGCACAGTGTTGCCTTTTGAAACACTTTCAGATGCAGCAACACAACCTATTCCTCTCTTTGGTTTGGAAGGTTTAAGTGACTCATGTATTATTATTGTTTTCATATAAAAGGACACAGGCAGCAAGACACCTGTAGCAGGGTCCAAATTACAATACTTAAGATGGAAAGGTTATAATTATTATTTTTTTAAGTGGGGGTTTGCAGAAAGGCATCTTTAACTGACGTACAAGGTTGTCGGTTAACCCTGGTGTTAGACAGTCTGCTGTAGCACATACACTTGAGAAGTGAAAAAGTAACACGATGCATTAGTAATGCATTCTGACATTTTTCATTCTAATCAGGTAGCTCATATTTGAAAAACTTACGAGTGCAATGAAGCGTCTTGAACTGACTGCAGAAGAGAGAGTTTTTTTTCATGCATTAGCTAGGCTGCTGTAATAATGCAGTGCTGGTTGCCATAGTGCTCAGGCTGTCTGATAGACACAAGCTACGATGGGGGAAAAGTAACGGTACAGCAACTTGTATACGTGCACCTTCAGTCTGCTGTTTGTATCTCTCTTTTTTGCATTTCTCTTTTTCCTTTTTTATTACGTCATTAACTTCTTTCATCTTTTTTTGTATAGACCTACATTATTGGCATTCCCATCATACTCCACTGCTCCATTCAGTTTGTTCCCCTGCTCTCTTCCTCCTTTTCTTGTGTCATTCTTCTCTCTCATTGTTCCCCTTCATTGGCTAAGGCTATAGCTGACAGTGTGTGCGTGTGTGTGTGTGTGTGTGTGTGTGTGTGTGTGTGTGTGTGTGTGTGTGTGTGTGTGTGTGTGTACGTACGTGTGTTTGTGTGTGTGTGTGGCGAAGGGGAGCAGGTCTCTGCAGTGAGGTGATGGTATGTGAAATCACTGACATTACGGATGCAGGGGAGGTGGTGGCTGTCCTCTAATCGACAGGGGCACCATCCATGTACCACACTCCTCGCCTCACCTCATCCTCCCTTGCTCTCTCTGTCCAACTGTCTCTCCATCAGCCCTTCTTTTCACTCCTTCCTTCCCTCATCCTCCCTTTTTTCCACCTCGCTCCTCTCCTAGCAACAATAGCGCTGTCTTCTCATGAGTGTGTGTGAGCATCCCTGTGCGACTCTATCCAGCAGTTGGTATACACATCCTTTACATGCATAAAAACGTATTCCCTGATTCCTGTTTAATTTTTTTTCAGCGATTGTGGAGAATGCTTGTGAATATCTCCTCATGATCCACTACCTGTTTTACTGTGTGTGCTCTGAAAGTCATGCAGAGATATTCACGAATTTTGCCAAATATTCTTTTGGTCAACAAGCGTTTCCCTAGCATTGCTGACTCCACCTTTTTGATTGCACTCTTTCTCCCCTTATTTCCACATCTCTAGTCTCTTATTCCTTTTCTCTCCGACTGTGTCCTCTTTTCTGTGTGTCTCTGCAATAAAATCATTGTGGCTGGACAGGATTGCAGTGCCTGCAAAAAAACAAAACAAAAAAACAGACCATCTTAAAGAGAGAAAGACAGAATGGGGATGAGTGGGATTGAAAGCAATAGGAAGAAACATAATCACAAAGAGAGAGAGGGAGAGAAAGAGCATATAGTTGAAAGGCATCAAATACAAACAAAGTTACAAGGCAAATGTAAAGGCAGAGATATGAGAAGAGACAAGAGGAGCAGAGTGTGAATGAAAAGGAGGAAAAGGAAATAGAGTGGATGGGGGGATGAGGCAAAGGTGCAGGTGAAAGGGAGCCCCCAACTGGCTGGAGCTGGCCCCATCTCCTCCACACACTCACTTGCTTTACCCTACTCCTTTCCTTTACTTTCTCTTTCTCATTCCATTACTCAGCCTGGTGTATATCTCTGAGCAGAGTCATCACTTTATACGGTCACAGAGTCACATGTTCGTGCAGATTAGTGGTAATCTCTCTGATGATGGCCTGTGTGTGTGTGTGTATGTGTGTGTGTGTGTGTGTCTGTGTGTGTGTGTGTGTGTGTGTGTGTGTGCATATGCTTGCAGGACAGTTTGTATTTCATTTACAGATGCAGCGACAACTCCTCAGCTTGTACCACCCAGTCTCTTTCCTCTTGTCCCTCTGTTATCCATCCCTGTTTGCTTCCTGCCCCCCCCCATCTGCAATTGAGCGATGCACTGTGCCAGAGTTATGAGCCTCTTTGCGTCATCAGCTCCAGGCAGAGTTTGCCGTGTGTGTGTGTGTGTGTGTGTGTGTGTGTGTGTGTGTGTGTGTGTGTATGTTTGACCTAAAATCTCCACACACAGCGTATGACTGTTAAGCTCTGTGCGTATTTCCCATTACTGCAGCATTGCACACAGGCCAGGGAGATGCACACATGGAGGGGGTAAAACTGATGTGTCATCTTTGCACAAATGCGAAATCTAAAAAGCAGTTCCTCTTTCTAACTTTAACCTCTGGTGTGGATCGCCCCCATCAGTGTCCATCATAAACCACTTCATACCTCCATAGCCGTGTCTCCATAGCGACGCCATAGCAACCCCCGCGCCAGTGGAGCCCTTGACATGAACCCAAGCCGCCCCTTCTCAAACCTCTCCGTCAGTCATCAGTGGCTGAGAGGATTGTCCATCAGACACTCCTGACATCTTGATTGGCAGTCGCCCGCTCAGACATGCATTGGAGAGTGCGTCTCTTCAACGATGAGATGGGCCCTGCGAAGGACGAAAGCACCAGAATGCAGAAATTGGTTTACTTGAACTCCAGTTTGTCCCATCGTGAGTGAGAACGGTCCAATGAGGTGTCTAAAAGGTCTTCAGTCCAATCCCTTTTGTTTTTCTGTCTTTTGAATGTCAAGTAGTAGTAGTGTGTGCAAAACAGCCTGGCACACATGCATCACATGAGGGCAACATGCATCATGCCATTGTGACAGAGTCATTCATAGCCGTTATGCCAGGATCCACATACCGGTCCGGTGATGTACAACATGTAATACGCATGTCAGGGATACCGCCCATGTCTGCAAGGCTCCCTGTGACAGCTTCATGAGCATTAACATGATATATAAAAGCCATCATCAGCCCTTGCAAACATGACCAATGTTTCAATTCTGTCTGCTCTGACACTGGGCATTGATACTGTCTGCGCGTGTGAGAGATCATATCACTTAATGGTGCAAATTGACAGTGCTTGGAGTGTTTGAGCGATTCCTCATCCTTAGGTCCAAAAGGTAAAGAGCCTTTATATTAGACAGGCCCCCTCACTGCCCATTTTTAAAACACGTCTTAAAACCCATTTTTACTCCTTGGCTTTCAACCCAGCATGAGACTTTAATTTTGTTTTAGTGTCCTATGGTGTATTTTATTCATTGTGCTTATTAGTTTTATTTGTTTAAATTGTTTTATCTGAATTTTAAATTGTTGTATTGCTTTTAAATTGTTTTACCTGCATTATGTACAGCACTTTGTTTCAGTTGTGGTTGTTTTAAAGGGCTTTATAAATAAAGTTGAGTTGAGTTGAGTTGAGTTATGTTATTGACAAGACAAACGCAAACATGAGTTATATACGCACAAAGCAGGCAAACACACACACAGTCATACTCATCATATGGGCGTGTGTGTGTGTGTTTGTTTGTGTGTGTGTGTGTGTGTGTGTGTGCGTGTGTGTGGGTGGGCGCGACAGATGGGGGAGGTGTTGGTGTGCGATCTATACATCGTCAGTTGCTCTGACTGTATCATTATCATTTTAATGACTGCAGTATTTTCCCCCCATTGATGGCCTTGGAGATGAACAAGACAACACCAGAGGTCTCTGAAAGTTCACTGGTGCTGTAGTCAGCTAGGGGCTGCAGTCAGGTGTCACGTAATGGCCAGTGACATTTTGTACACGCCAAGATAATCAAGACAATGTCGAGTTTACTGTTTACTGCAACAGCTCAACAAAATACTTTTTTTCTTTTTTAATACTTGTTCGTATACAGGCCGTCCTCCCTTGGTGCTTCTTAAATTGAATCTGTTCTTTAGCTATACATGGCAAAATGATGTCAATACTGATGGGGTAATAGTGAGGGTGAGCTGCCCTGCTCTGGTTTATATAATATAAGCCTTTTATGTAATATCATAAGAGTGCTTAACATTAGTTTCAATCCTACGTTTGTTTATGTGAACTGCCGTAATCTGGTGGTCACTCCAGATTAGCCCTGCAGCGACA